>CAUYRT010047440.1:0-73190 GCA_963574885.1 Lepilemur ruficaudatus
GTAGAGATAGAGTCTTCCTATGTTGCTCAAGCTGGTCTCAAACTCCTAGGCTCAAGCAATCCTCCCACCTCAGCCTCCCAAGGTACTGGGATTATAAGGCATGAGCCACCACACCCAGGCAACTTTTTTTATTTTCTTTTCTTTAAAAAGAAGAAGATGGTTCCTATCATGCAAGTCACTTACAAAGTGCGGTGGTCAGTTTGGGAACCACGGTTCAGGAATGCCATTTGATTGTGCTGGGCAACTGGTCCTCACTCAGTCACATCCCCAAATGCAGGGGCCACATCACCCCAGGGAATTTTGCCCAACACTAAACATTTATAGGCCTTGTTATTTGTCAACAGTGACAAAATAAACGAAGTCATTTTCCTCACTTGTTCATTTTTAAGTGCTTCGTTCCATGACCACAGTTAAGGGCCCATCTGCACAAACCATAACTGATGGTGCAAAGTCAAACTGTTTTTGACAATTGAGACCACACCACCAATGCTGAGATGTGATTCTCACCTGAGGCAGAATAGGACAGGGAGGGCACACTGGTCATGAGAAAAGCAAGACTATTTAGCTGTTCTTCTCTAGCTAATAACCAAATTCTGGCGCTGGACATGACAACAAATCTGTCCACAGTGAAACCTAAAAGTCTTCCTGGCCAAGAAATTGAATTTAAAATTAAAAAAACTAGTTGAGCTGTAATCTCAAGTTCACCTACTTTATGCACTAAAAGGATTGTTTAACTGCAACATTTCTTACCAGATAACCAGAGCACATGTAAATAATGTCCCTCCAAATCTTTTTTGTCCACCAACTAACCAACTGAACGGTAAAAAATAAGAAAAAGATGATGAAGACCTGCAGAAGAGAACAAACGTCATCAGCACATCCTGCAGGGCAGGCCTCTCAGGCGCATGTGACCTTCCACAAGCGCCACAACATTTTAAGGTGGGAATTACTAACTTCAGTCCGTGGACGAAGAATACTGAGGCACGTGAAGGTTAGGTGACTGTCCAAGGTCACAGTCAGTGACAGAGGAGGATCTCAGCAAGAGCTGGAGGACAGCAGCCTCCGTCCTTCCCCTAGACCATGGGCCTCCCACCAGGACTACCCAAGGCTCCTCTGAGCTGCGAGCTCAACACAGCCCTCGTGGAGGCTGCTGTCTTCTGCATCATTACTCCTGCCGGCCTCCCAGGACCCAGCTGGCTACGGGACCATGGTTGCTGCCGTTACAGCAACTGTCTGAAACCACAGGACAGCCTTAGGCAGGGTGGAAGAGAGAAAGAGAGAAGACACACCCATGCGCGCACACCTGCGTCTGCTGAATGACACAAATAAAAACAGCAGCGCTGACTGAGTTGACGGGGCAGTGAAGATGATTTCAGAACATCCAGAACAGGAGTCACGTTTCTTTTCTGCCAAGTAGATACATCAATATCTAGTACATTAATCTCTATTTTTTTTTGAATATTTGTATATTGGAACTACGTTTTTAAGTGAGAAATGTACAGATGCAGATATACAGATATCAATATAGATATATAAACAGACACATCTGGAAGGTTACCAAGATCACTAACTATTACAATGAGACTTTTACAGAACAGGAAGAGAGAATGGGGCCATTTGCACTTAAAACAATTTGTACATTGAGAAATAAATAAGATAAACCCTAAGGAACACTCCAAGGAACTTAGGTAAGTTTTCAATGATACTTACCACAATTTAACACAGAGATGCAATTTATTTTTAGATCTGACCCAGTAGATCACAGCTCTCCCCTGAAATACATCTTTGCTGGGCTCTAAGGTAATACACCCTCCTGCCTCAGTGGCCTCTGCTTCTCCAGGGTCCCCTGCCAGTCCTTCCTCCTCTCCCCAGCCCTGGGCTGGCAGTGCTCCTGGGCGTCTCCTCTGTCTTCACCCCCTCCCTGGGGGATCGTCACAGTCCCAAACCCAGAGCTCCAGCTCAGTCCTCCCCCAAACTCAGACTCACAGATCCAACTGCCTGGCCCGCACTCCAACGAGGATGCCCATGAACCACGGCTCACGATCTGTCCTCAGGGGGCGCCCCACCAACCCCTGCAACACCATCTGTGCTCGGAGCAAGCCCACACTGCCCGACTGACACTCTCAGCATCACCTTTCCCCGCTCCCCTCCTAGCAGACCCCAACCAACGCATCCGCAAACCCTGTGGTCCTGCTCTGAAAACACACTCGGAATCCAGTGACTTCTCACCGTGCCCTCCACTAACACGCTGGCCCGTGTCTCCACCACCTCTCAAACCAGGTGACCACGAGCGTCTCTCCTGGCCACCCCTAAAATCTACTCTCACTCCAGCTGCTGGGGGCGGCCCTTGTACAACGTCAGTCACATTGTTGCCTCCCCAGAAACTTCACATCTAACGAGGCATCAAAGTCAAGGCCCTTCCAACGGCCTGACCAGCCCTACAGTGCTTCATCACCGTCAACCCTCCTTGTCTCCGTCACCCCTCCTTGTCACCGTCACCCTCTCCTTGTCACCATCACCCCTCCTTGTCACCATCACCCTCTCCTTGTCTCCGTCACCCCTCGTCTCCGTCACCCCTCCTTGTCACCGTCACCCTCTCCTTGTCACCGTCACCCCCCTTGTCTCCGTCACCCTCTCCTTGTCACCGTCACCCCTCCTTGTCACCGTCACCCCCTCCTTGTCACCGTCACCCCCTCCTTGTCACCGTCACCCCTCCTTGTCTCCGTCACCCCTCCTTGTCACCGTCACCCTTGTCACCATCAACCCTCCTTATCACCGTCACCCCTCCTTGTCACCGTCACCCTTCCTTTTCACCGGCACCCTCTCTGTGTCACCATCACCCCTCCTTTTCACCGTCACCCCCTCCTTGTCACCGTCACCACCTGTCACCATCACCCCCTCCTTGTCACCATCACTCCTCCTTGTCACCATCACCCCCTTTTCACGTCACCCCTCCTTGTCACCATTACCCTTGTCACCGTCACCCCTCCTTTTCACCATCAGCCCCTCCTTGTCACCGTCACCCCTCCTTGTCACCGTCACCCCCTCCTTTTCACGTCACCCCCTCCTTTTCCTCGTTCTGACGCCCTCTCTCCCTCCTCCCTTCATGCACCCCAGTCCCGCCCTGCCGGCAGCCTGGGAGCCTGATCACCCCTCCCCAGATACGCTCGGTCCCCGACGTGCTCCCTCTCCTGTCCCGTTTAAAATCACATCCCCTCCTCCCAGCCCCCCCCATCAGGACTGTCTCTCACCACAGAGCCCGCACCTTCTGATACCAGTGATTTACTGTGTTACTGTCCGGTCACGACACCGGCTGTGCCTTCTACCACACGTCAGATGCTTTGTCTGCTGTGTCCACTGCTGGATCGTTAGCACCCATTGGGCACTCAGTCAGTATTACGCTGGATGGATGGATAGACAGCCTCTGCCCTGCCACTTACTATCACCAGCCTTTCCAACCAGTTTAATGTAACATAATCACATCATCACCATTATACTGTTTCTGTCTGGAATTTCCCAGAACAATTTCTACATAAGCATCTCCCCAAAAGCCTCACTGGCCAGCCCACACCCTGCCCGATGCCGGCCGTAGCTACCCCTGTAATATGGAAAAGCCTAATTTTTTTTGCAAGTAGGAGGAGGTTTAGAAGGTTCTACCTCAAGTGTTAACAATTATTATCTCCAAATGTTGACATTTCCAGTTATGTTTACTTTTTATTTTCTTTTTGGCTGAGTCTTCTTATAATGAGTACATTTCCTTTCATATCAAAGAAAACCACAACTCCAAAATGACCCCCACCCTGCCTTCAAAACAAAAATGAAAGTAGGTGGTACACGGTTGAAATCGTGCATTTACTGTTGCAGCCCTGAGGTGTGTGGCCAAAGAAATCCCCAGACCACACACCGCCTTTCCCCTCCAGACACACGACAACTGAGACCACACCCCACGGAGGGCTGTGCTCCAGCGGTGACTTTGTAAAGATCACATTAGTTCAGAACGTAGAGGATGTCACTGGGTAGCTTGAAGGCAATTAACAACAAACCAAAACATCTTTAAATTGATCACTTAAAGATACAGGTGGTTTCCCAGATTTAAAAACAAAATCATGTTGGTGCAACGTGTTGGTTTATTTTTTTACTTTGCCTAATCAGCAATCTGTACACAGCGCTGTGCCAATGTCTGGCCTATTTTAATACTTTTTCCCTCTATTTAAACAATATGCACTGTATTTTTTCTACTTCCTGATACCAATGTTCAAATGGTGAAAGCTGTTTTCAAGAGAGTATATGGACTCAAGGGCACAGCACTTACCCAAGCCCACAGGAATCAATGAACTCAACGAAGAACATTAACTGAGCTTTCTTAACCCTGGTCTTCTAAGAGCAAATGCAAGAATAATAACAATGAGTAAAGCCAATGTTTTTGAGCACTTACTTTCGCCAAGCACAGATCTAAGCATTTCAAGTTAATCTACCCATTTAGTCTTCCCAAAGCCTGTTATCCCTACTCAAAAGATGAAAATAGAGGCACAGAGAGGTCAAGAAAGTAGCTAACGGTCACGCAGCAGTAAGTGGCAGGATCTGAACCCTGGTTCCCAGGCCTGCACTCGTGTACCACTGTGAGCGAAAGCTGCGTGTCTCTGGGACTTGCCATGGTGCTGAGGCTCCACGCCTTTGGAGATGTTGTTCCCACTCCCCCTAGTGCTCTATCCCTCCTTTGCGACCTGGCAAACTCCTACTCAACCTTCAAAACCCATCTTAAAAAAAAAACCTTTCCTAACAGTCCTAGGAGAATTAATCATGCTCTACTGTCTGCCATCATAATTCTTTGTTCACATGCTGTTTCACTGGCACGTAAATAAATACAGCTCTCCTGATTTGACTATGAGTTCTATGTGGAAAGGAGCGGCATCTGATTTATGCCTCAATTCTCCACGATTAATAAACAGCAAAGAATGAATTTACAAATCTAAGACCTTTCTGGTTTCATTTCATAAAAATATTCATTAAGTTCTTACTATTCTAGGCACTTGAAGCACTTCAACTCATTTAATCCTTGCAACAACGCTTTGCTGGAGGTACTATGATTGTCTCATTTTGCAGATGTGGACGCAGAAAAAAACTCAAGAACCAGAATTTGGACCCAGGTAGTCTGGCTTCATGCTCACTGCCTGCCCAACACACACACTCCCAGCTCAGGCGAAAGGTCAGACCTAGTTCTTGCCCATAAAGACACCACATGGGACACATCTTTCTTTCTTCTTCATGTGAATGAAGGGAGTAATCACCTGAAGTTCCTATGAGGGCAGGATCCTGTCCCTGCACACTCACCATCTAGCATAGCGCCTGTCATTAAAAAGGAACTTCAGTGAATTTTCTGGTGAATGATCAAAAATCGTTTCCATTTAGCTTTGAAATGATTGGTTTTTAAAATATAATAGCACCAGGCACTGTTCAAAGTGCTATCCATATATTATCTTCAAAACAACTATATGAGGAAGGTATTCTTTTTAAGTCCTCTTTTACAGAAGAGTAAACTGAGTCACCATGAGGTTCAATACCGTGCCCAAGATCACAGCGTGAGGATGTGAGGCCAAGATTCAAACTCAGGCAGTCTGACTCCAAAGGCTTGTGTATCGCCACAGATTACTACACACTGGGTGGCTTAAAACAACAGAAATTTATTCTCTGACAGTTCTAGAAGACACAAGTCTGGAATCGAGGTACTGGCAGGGTCATGCTCCCGCCCATGCCTTCAGTGGAGGGTCCGTCCTTGCTTCTGGGAGCTCTGACAGCCCCAGAAATTTGCTGGTTTCTCCCTCCATCCTCACATGGCCATTTCTTTCTGTGTCTGTGTTTCTCTGTCTTAACACGGCATTCTCCCTGCATTTGTGTGTCCAAATTTCCCTCTTCTTGTAAGGACAACAGTCATCATGGATTAAGGGCCTGCCCTGCTCCAGTATGACGTCATCTTAACTTGGTTACATCTGCAAACACCCTTTTCCAAATAAGAGCACATTCACAGACACCAGGGATTGGGACCTCAGGGTATCTTTTAGGGGTTGGGGGAGGAGACACAATTCAACCCGTAACAGATACCTAGTATAGAACTGACTCTAGAGATGCGGAAAAATGACTCGGTTTCTCTAATCAGTTATCCTCTTGATTAATGCAAGATTGGCCAGTTCTCAACTCACCCCTCTGAATAAGGAAGAGGTTAAAGGTTTGAGATTCAAGGTCTCTCTACAGACAAGGTAAAAAGAACACACATTCAAAATGTAAACATTCTTTAAGGAAATGATATAGTTTATCATAAAATAGCAAGTATCTCCCAAGAATGGAAACCAGTTCGCATACCAAAAAAATTCGAAGGGAAATACTTGTAAGCTCCTTACCTTCCCTCACTGCTAACTTATTATGCACCTTCTTTTCTTCCATTAAGGCAACACCTTTGAATTTGGGCCAATGAACAATAATTAAATAATATTTTATAACAATAATGTACAATCATTGATATTTCATATTTAAAACTCTTAACAGAAGTACCCATTTATTAATATTTTGAAAGCTAATTATTCTTTGGGATCTTCAGCTAACAGTTGAAGATTACATGCAGATTTTAAACTTTTATTAATCTGACAAAAATTAGCCTTCAAGAAAATATGTAAACAAAGGGCAAAATTATTCAAACAGGTGTGTCAGTGTCAGATTGTGCATCTGCTCCACAGCTGTACTTTGTTCACCTGTTAATCGTGAGAAATACACTCACCAGGCACTGGCAGGCTGGCTTTCTCTGTATGCTGGGGGACCAGGCAGAAATTTCCACAGCTGGTTGATTCAGAATTTGGCCCTTTGAACAGATTTAGGGAAATTGTCTGGCACGAATTAACTGTTAACCAACCCACTGCACAAGAATTATTCTTTGAAATGATCTTGTTGGATGACATCAGATATAATTCAGTAAATCAATGTATTCACACCAGTATCCCTCAGATGGTGAAGAGCACCATGTAAGTCCTTTAACTCATTTTAAATATTAAAACATACCATTCAAGTCAAAATGCACCATGGGGCTAAGCTGGCCAAAGGGAACACTGGGGAAAATATTTCCTAAAATCAAATTTTTGATCTAAAATTCTATTTGCTTTCTTGTATTCCATCAATTATCCTGACTCAGACAGAAGTGGAAGTTACTAACAGTTGAATATTCCAAAGGATAATTCAACTATTTTGGAAGAAATGAATGACCTATTTTTTAAAATAAAGTTATAGCCTTTCTTTAGGAGAATTATATTGCTATTATTATAACATGCAATAATTTAGCAAGTAAAATTCTACTTTACTAGTACACCACATTAAAATGCGATTTTCAGACTAATATATTTACAGAGCATTTCGAGACTGCCAGTCGCTCTCCCCTGGTGGCTGCCACCGAGCCTTGGTAATTATCCTGAGCACATTCTCAGGATGGAATGTTCAATGATGAGAGAAATAACTGACTTTTTTTCTAAAGAAAACATCACAACACCAGTTACATCCTTTAAAAGTATGTATCACTCCACAGAGAGTGTACAAATTTTCTTTGTTTCCAATGCAATTAGAAAAGAATGCAAAGCAGCTACAATTCCAACCAGATACAGTTAGAGCTTCTGACATGAGCTTTCTCACCCTGGCTGGTCCTCAGAGCTCTCTGTCCTCCTGGGGAATTTCCAATTTCACAATCTTGTAGCTCTTAGATTTTAAGAAAATATTAAGGGTGTGTTTGCACGTGTGTGTGTTTGCACGCGTGCATTCGCATTTACTGAGTGCCTTCTGCTCTGCAAGCGCTGTCCCCATGATCTTCATCCAGCCCAGCGCTAGCTGCTTGCCTCAGACAAGCTTGCTACACCTCGGCTTCCCCATCTGTATTAGAGGATCATGACTGTGTCTCTCTCACAAAGGTATGGGGCAAATGGGATAATCCTTCCCCACAGTGACCGGTGGCTCGCCGGGGTGCGCTGTGAACATCAACCCTTATAATTCCTACTGGATCCTCTTACAGGCGAGGAAAAGGAGGTAACTTGTTTAGGGTTCCTGCTGATCAAATTTAGCTCAGGATCCAATCCCAATCCATGTCTCCCAAGCATGTCAAACTGTAGCATGAAGGATAAAACACGCTGGGGACTGGCACCCACACCTTCTGAAGATAATTGCAAAAGGGGAGAGGGGACAAGTAAGGAAAAAAACCAAGACCATGTAGGTGAATAAAAAGCATTTTAAGGCCGGGCATGGTGGCTCACACCTGTAATCCCAGCATTTTGGGAGGCTATGGCGAGAAGACCACTTGAGCCCAGGAGTTCAAGACCAATCTGAGCCACACAGCAAGACCCAGTCTCTGCAAAAAATTTGAAAAATTATCCAGGCATAGTGGCACATGCCTATAGTCCCAGCTACTTGGGAGACTGAGGCAGGAGGATCCCTTGAGCCCAGGAGTTGTAGGCAGCAGTGAGCCATGACTGTGCCACTGTACTCCAGGCTGAGAGACAAAGCAAGACCTTGTCTCTTACAAATAAATAAATAAATAAAAAGCATTTTTAAACCTACTGCAGGTTGCCTATCCTTAATTCAAAAATGCAGAATTGGTAATGCTCCAAAATCAGAAACTTTTTGAACACCAACATGCCACTCACAGGAAATGTTCACTGGAGGATTTTGGATTTTCAGATTAGGAACACTGAACCTGTACAAATCTCTCACCATCAGGCTTTTAAAAAAATATCTTTTTAATATTTGAATTCTAAATAATACCTAGTTTTTTGATAAAGGACCATCTTCCGCAGCACAGTAGCAAGTATGGAGTGAACTTAGAATGCCTAGCCCTAGTCAGCCTAATGACCATCAACAGGAAATCAAGAAAGTACCTAAATATCTTCATCACTTAGTTTACAGCAAGTGTTTTCACCTGTTATCACAGTAAACCCTCCCCACAACATGGCCAGGCACATAACACTAAAGATGCCTTTATCGAAAGAAACCACAGCTCAGGGAGAAAAAGCCATTCACCTGGGGAACCCACCTCCACCCACCCATCCCAGAGGAAGGCCTGAATTTCAACCCAGATCTGCCCAGACCTAAAGTGTGTGGTCTCTTTAGAACACCATGGACAGACAAGGTGAAAAGTTAGGCTAAGGCGTAGGCATTAGAACCCACCCCCAGGAACTTCAGTCCAGGGCAAATTAATTCCTACTTGCAATTTTGACCACTGTAAGGTACATAGTCCCGTGGCATTAGGTGCATTCACATCTTGAGCAACCATCACCACCACTGATTTTCAAATCTTTTCATCTTCCCCAGCTGGACCTCCGTATTGTTATCAAACAATAACTCCGCCCTCCTCCTTCCCCCCAGCCTCTGGCAACTGCTGTTTCCATTTTCTGTCTTAACTTGGCTCCTCAAGGTACCGCAGGTAAATGGAATCATACCGAATTTGTCCTTTTGTGACTGGCCAATTTCACTTAGCATAATGCCAGGGGTTTTTTTGCTCCTAGTTAATCTCCTTGAAGAATTACCCCTGAAATGCACATCTTTCAGAAGAAACAAAAATGAACACATGGGAATTGTTTTTTCCCTCTTACTCATGACTAACAGGATATAAAAACACTGAGGATGTTTGGGGAGAACAAAAAGCGAGAAAGCCAACAAAAACATCCACAACCCCACCAAGGACCCATACTATTTCCATTTCTATTCATTCTCTCATAATCTTCATGCAAACACATTTTTTATAACTGTATCGCATTGTAACATTCATACATGACAGTACGTTGCATTGCTTATCTCAAGCATCTCTCAAAATGGTGTATCTGCCAGCATTTCAAAAATTAACCATCAGGTCAACATTAAGGACAATTAAATGTGCTTTCATGAAAACCTGTACCCATCAAGCTCTTCTCTTGCAGAAATAAGTTTTAACTGCCTGAAATTTCACTGATAAGGACCTTGTCCTTGCCAAGATACCACTGTATGCTTAATAGTTGTGGTGCTGCAGAGAGAAGACAACACTTTTATAAATGTTCATACGAAAATCACCTGAATGTTAGCAAGACTTTATATGCACACTCCAAATCACCTAATGAAAATCCTGTTTTCTTTACGGGAAATAAAGATACACCACAAATCAACATTCTCCTCAGTTTTTTAAAAATTAGTTTTTCTTGAAATCCACATGTTCTCAGAACTAAGGGGGAGGGAGACAAAAAATAAAATTCCACATCTTATTTTTCTTATTTCTACTTGCAGCTTGTAAAATATATACATGTGTCTATAAAACAGCAAGATCTAATGCTAGTAAGGGAAAATGATTTAAAATGAAATAAAACTCGAATCAGCAGGAAATGACTTTGATCATGAGGCAATGATACATAAGTTGATGGAATGCACAACTTCCTTTATTTATTTTAGTAGAAATAATCTCAAGTCCTGGAAAAAAGGCATTTTTAGAAAATGACACTGACCCAATGGCTAAGTCTCACGAGTCAGAGCAGTGAGTGTTAATTTTGCTGCACCCTTGTTGCTGTATTTTTCTGCTCAAATCATTGGAATCCATTTAATTTAAATGCAGGAGCTTTTTCCCCCTGAATTTTGGAACCCAGAGACCCTGTCCACGGTAATAGCACCATGTTCACAGTTCATACTGGCTTTCCTTTCTCATTTAAGGAGCACAAATGCCACGGAAACACAGTCCTCAGCCAGGGGGACCCAAATGCACCAGTTCTAGAAGTCTAATTTCTAGAACCAGAGAGAACTTCCAGGGATTCGGGGCCTAACCCTCCCCAGTGCTCCAGGCCTGTTCCCCTCCTGTGTCTGGGCTGGCTCCCTCTCGGTCTCTGGCTCTGCTAATCCTCTTCTCAGTCAAGCCCCACTGCATCTTTCTCGAAACTGCCCCCAGCAAAGGAAATCGGCAGCACGGGACAAGGTCTCCTCACATCCCTGACAACTGAGCCCAGTGCTCTCTGACCATCTTCATTATTGTACCTTAACAAATACGCTTCTCAAAAAGACTCCTCTCAGACTCTCCCTCAAATGGAAGTTTCCAGTGAGCTTGTCCCACCTGGTCCAATCACAGAAGAAACCTCTCCAGGAAGGCAGACCTAGTTCCACCTGCCCTGACCTTGGGAAGGATCAGAACTAAACATACCTCAAATAAAAGGAAATCTAAACGTCAATATTTTTAAGTTGTGATCAAGATTCCAAAATGTCAGCAGACACCCAGTACAAGTGTTAACTGATTCTAACCACAAGTTTACTTTTCGCAGACCTAACGCTCACTCTTAGTGACTCCAACAGGTCACTCCTCTGCCCCTACTTCCAACTACGGTCAGCTGACATCAAAGCAATGTCCATATATCCAGAAGACGAGAGAATGCAGTCATAATTTATACAATCCAAGTCAAAAAACTACTCGCTAAGTTAAGCAAGGTGCACAAAAGCCAGTGCAGAGACACCTTGAGACCCAGGTGACATCACAGCCAGGTCCTCCCTGAATCCAGCAAATGAGCAACCATCTCTTGGGCTCCAAATGCCATGTGTCACTGGACACAGTCACTGGAATTGATCAGCTGAGCACAGGCATGAGAAAAACCAACAGGAGAGGTTAAAAGATCTTGCAGTCTTTTAAGATCAGCAAGCCAATGAAGGCGAACGGAAGGGAGAGAGCAGACATAAACATTCTTCTAGTTGTGCGCAGAGCAAGACTGACAGAGCCGGCTGTCCAGGGTGTGCACCAAGAAACACTAGCACAAAGGATGCTGCGCACAATGAACCCACAGCCAAATGCCGGATTAAATAAAGGTAAACAAGTATCTTTTCATCAGGACTTCCTGAACATGTTACCGGGGACAGAGGATGCAGTTTTCTGAACTTGATGGCAGAAATCTTCACAATATAGTTCCAATAACTTGGGTTCTTGAGAAGCAATGCTGTAGAGGTCAAAAAAGCAAGGTCAGAGTAGAGCGTGGATAAGCAAGCACAGTAATAAGGCAACATGAAGCCAGCATTCGGGGGACAGAAGCGGGAAGGCTCCCTGGAAAGCTGTGTGGAAGTGAGGCCCTGTGCACCATTCTCTCAGCCTGAGGCTGCTCCACCCCCTGTGGTGATCTTGACGTGGCCATCACTGTCACTCAGGACTCAACCACTTGATCTAAAGGAGCCCCTAGGCACCTCTGCATCACATCACCCCTCTATGGTCTTCATAGCATCTCCCAGCAAGAAAGCAGAGAGTGTTTTATTTGTTGCCACACTGAGGGCCTACTGGGAACAGAACAGGTGGGTACTCAATAAATATCTGCAGGCTGGGCACAGTGGCTCCAGCCTGTAATCCCAGCACTTTGGGAGGCCCAGCCAGGAGGATCAGTTGAGGCCAAGCAATAAGACCAGCCAGGACAACATAGCGAAACCTTGTCTCTAATTAATCTCTTGATCAATTAATTGTTAATCTCTAATTAATCGATTAATCTCTAATTAATTAATAAGTGCAGAATGAATACATTAATGAAGTATTCAGGTATCCCTCCTGTGGCCTAAAGAAATGATCACTTAAAACATTTGGTTATGTGATTTTTGTTTAATATAACTTAATTTCAGCTCAATCTGATTATTTCAAATAAAGAGACCATGCTCATGCTATGGCTGCTCGACTAAATGACATCTGCATTTCCTTTGGACCCGTGTTCTTTCTACACAGATTTGATCATACTGAGCCACTACAAGAAAAGTACATATTTTTGAGTCATTGCAGAAATAATAGTATGTTTAAAGTGACCTCAAGACCTTTTCTAGAATTTAGACCCCCAAACCACAAAGTTAACTGGCTTGTATGTTGACCAAACTCATGCTAACCTTATTAAATTAACATCATTGCTATAAGCCATATCATAACTGAGGATAAACTCTCAGAAAAAAATAGATGCTGAAAATGTTCTGGTGCATATTTATTAAAGTCTTCAACGATAAAATTCTTTTTCATTCATATATTCATTTTTCATGAAATGTTTTATTGAGGACCAAGGATTTCTAAACACTGGGAACACAAAGAAGCTCAGTGTCATCCCACAAGGGGCTGCCAGACCAGGACAGAAGCCAGGGAAGTAAACAGTTGCAATTTGCTGTGAAGACAAAGGGGTGATTTAAGTGGGGTGCAGCAGCTCACAGTGGGAGCAAGAAGAACCAGTCTCCCCGCCCTGGGTGAGCATGTACCCAGTGGTCTCTAAAGTGTGAAAACGAGACCAGCAGCGTCAGTATCACCTGGGAGATTATCAGAAATGCAAACTTTCTTCAGGACACACCACAGACCTCCAGAATCAGAAACTCTGAGGGTGAAACTCTGAGGGTGAGGCCGGTGGCCTGTCTTTTAATGAGCCCTCAGGTGATGATTCTGAAGCACTCAGAGGCGGATGACCTTTAAGCTACTGTCAGAAACAACAGGACTCCAGGCAGGAACTGGAGGGTCAAGATGCCCCAAGATACAGCAAAGATGGAAGTGCCAGCCCAGGGTGCAATGCCTGAGCACCCCTTCTCCCGGCAGCTTTGCCTGACACCCCCTCCCCCAGCCAGGGCGGATGCTGGTCCAGGACACACTGGGCGCACACAGCCACACCGTGTCACAATTCGTGCCTTGGCCTTTCTCTACAGCCCGGGCGGGGGCGGATCCTGGTCAGTTTCCACTGGCATTTGTGGACGGAAAAATCCAAACTCTGAAATATTTGAAAGAAGTTTATTCTGAGTCAAATTTGAGGACCATCACCCAGAGCCACGCCCAAGAAACCTTGAGCAAGTGGGCTCGCTGTGGCTGGGTCACAGTTTGGTTTTACGCATTTCAGGGAGACAGGGGTTACAGGTAAAGTCATAGATCAATACGTGGGAGGCATATATTGGCTTGGCCCGAAAAGGTGGGCCATCTCGAAGCGGGGGCCTTACAGGTTGTAGGTGGGTTTAAAGATTCTTTGGCTTGTAATTGGTTAAACACATGAAGCTTTGTCTAGAGGCTTGGAATGTTTTAACATAAGGAGTGGTTATCAAAGATAAGCCACTGGACATAGATTTGTTGTGTAAATTGAGGACCTGCAGGTGTGTCTTGCATACCATTAGGCCTGTCAATGGATCACAAAGGACTCCAAGAAGGGAGGGGGCATTATGAGGCATGTCTGACCTCCCTCCTCCAGGCAGGCAAGTTAGTTTTAGGCTATTCCTTTGGCCAGGAGGGTGTCCATTCAGTCAGCCGGTTGAGGGGTGAGCCTAAATGTTTATTTTGGTTCACACATTTAGAACAGCCTCCAGCACTTGGGAAGCCAAATTGGATGGCAGAGCTGGACAAACCAGGAGGCCACTGTGAGGCCACTGCTCTCATTCAGGGAGAGATGACTATGTCACAGGAGAGGTATCAGAAAGATAGGACAACTGAACTTCTTAATTTCTCTCTAGTCTGTGGATACCAATGGAACTCTTTCCAAGTCAATTTTGTTACGAAAATCCAACAGGAAATTTGATCTGTTGAGGGGAATCCACCAAAGCTCACCTCCCTGTGAAAAGTCAGAAAGGGCCATGCATGGATCGAGCACTTTCACAGCTGAAAATAAGACAGGATTCCAGGCCACAGAAAGAATGCCACCTAACTGAGATAACAAGTTGAGCTGACTCATTCCCGGGTGGACGAACACAGTTAACTCTCTTTTGTTTTCAGAATAACTCTGCAAAGCCTCAAAGCAAAGGATGGAAACATTTCAAATCCCGCTGTGTCAACGTGTTTGCTTTGATTTTTAGAAATGATTCCAAGCAGGCAGATGATGGTGTGACCCAGTTGGAGGTATTTTGGAAGTAGCAGGCACCCAACCTGGCGGTGGAGCTGGAGGGTGCAGGGGGAAGGGTTACTAAGCAGGTACTAGCACCTGCCTCTCAATCCTTCAGGAAATTTATAGAGAAGGGAGCTACGACAACCAGGAAGTAACACAACATCTCCCCTGACCCGCTTCCCGTTTTCTCACCATTCCCAAAATAGACGGAGCTAAGGAAAATCATAAATATAATTCTCAGTCCTCCAGAGGAAGCTCACTAAGGGCATAAATTTGGGTCCCTGGGAAAAAGGATGAAAAGCAAAGCTACTGAAAGCTCTAGGATCAAGAGGAGGAAACAGTGGAAAATAAAACCAACAGACAAAAGGGAACCAGAGAAACATAAAAACAATGGCCAATTCTTACACCAAAGCATACTCAGAGGTGGTGCTAACAAACTCAGCTGTCCTGGATTCTCCAAACTCAAGCTCTTTAGAGTCAAAAGGTAAAGATTTTGTTTAAAACTAAAAATAATAATAATGGTTAAGGTCTTATTTCATATCAAGTACTGCTCTAAGCCCTTATCATACATTAACTCATGAAATCTTGATAACATACTTTATAGGCACCATTAGTATTCCTATTTGTAAATGAGGCAACGGAGGCACTGTGCAATTCTGTTGTCCAGGTAGAATTCTACTGTCCTTGGTCATGCAACTATTAAATTGCAGACCAGTACTGGAACACTGAGAGTCTGGCTCTTAACCACCAAGCCCCTACTCCTTCCTTACGGGGCTCTGCTGCGCAGGTACTGTAGGAGGTTTCGTTGCACCATGGCCTCTATCTCCTAGATACCAGCAGCTCTCCCTCCATAGTCCCAACCACCAAAATGTCACCAGGCATTACCAGATGTTCCCTGGTGGACAAAACTGCCCCGTTTGAGAACTACTGCTATAGAGATACATGAAAGGCCAAATCCCTAGCTCCCTTACAGAGGAGGTAGCAAATCCTAGGCGTTGAGTAGAAGAAACAGGCTACTGAGTTAAGGAAAGTTGGGAACGGACAGCCAAAGGCTTGATTTGCCGTAGTGGAGATTCTACACCAGAAGTCACTTAGCGCCTGGCACACAGTATATACTCAATACACATTTGCTGAGCAAAAGAATGAACAAGTGAAGGTGCTGTTCCTGGGTGTCACCAAATGGATGTCTCTCTTCATTAGTGACCCGGAAAAGGTACAAACAGACCTTGGTTTTTGGGGAGGACATGAGGTTCTGATTAGATAATTTGAAGAAATTGAGGTTGAATCAGTGCTTCCCAAGGTATCTGTTCCCACCTGAATTCACTGAGAATTCACTGAGCACTGAACCCCGCCTCAGCTGAGTTCAGTATTTAACTATTCTAGTTCAGCAGGACTGAGTCAACTGGAGAAACCTAACTCGTGCTAAAGAAATTCTAATCTACTCATTTCCACTGGCAAACAGAATCACCCAGCAAATCAGGATACTCAGCGTGGCAGGCTGACTGCCTCTCTTGCCCAGGACAAAAGTCTACTGAACAACCAAATGAAGACCAGAAGGTAAGAACAGAGCCAGCACCAAAGAGCAAGCAGGATGCTCACAGGTGCTGGAGTCCCCTCCCCAAGCCCAGTTCTCCAGCAGCCAGGGGTCCTGAGTCAGCCGCAGCCACACCCTGAAACCCGCATCAGAAGCCTCTGTCAGCCCAACACTGCCCCATGATTGCCACGGGACAATTAATCCAAATCCGGTGTATTTTACAACAGAAACACTCCAGACTGGTGTTTGCCTTTACTCTCTGGAACTCTGCAAATTCTCTCCAACCTTGCCCTAAATGCACACCTCTCCTTCTAGCTCAGTTTCGAAACTCTGCATTCTTTGCCGTCAACTTAAAAACAACAACGCTCTTCCTCCCACTCCAGGCATTCCTGAAGCATGCATGCCAGCAGTGTTACACCTCAGAAACTTTGGTTCTTACCTAGCAGACAAAATATTGCATGGTTTCCACAAGAGGAAAAGGAGAGAATGGTTAACTTCATTTGCAACCCCGGTCAAGTCAACAGCCAAAAATAAAGAAAAACTTGGATCGTCTCTCTACACCACTCGTTTTTCTCCACGTTCTCTTCCCATCTTTGTCCATATGGATCAGTACATTTTATATATCAATAAATTATACATTGGGATTTTTTTCCTGATTATAAAAGAAATGCATGTCCATTACAGAAGACTTGATGAGATTCAAACATCATGGAAATAGGTTGTATAGAAAGGGAATGTCTCCTATAACTCTACACCCAGAGACCTCTAACACCTTTAAACTAATCCAGGCTTCTTCCTTCTTGCCAAGTTGTTGACAACTTGACCTTCCACCCTCTATGCCCTTCCTCCCTCACAACTCTCTCATCTAATGTTTGGCGTCACCATCCCACTCCCAACAGGGATCCAGGGAGCCTGGTTGTGATCTGAGGCACTAGTGTCACTAGTGTCTGTTTATTGTCAATTATTTACACAGGGTAACAGCTCTGGCTGCTACCCCTCATCTGCCTCACTTAAAGGTAAATAAGGCTGAGTTCTGTGAGCATCTTGAAAGCCAAGGGCACTAAAAACACCAAATAGCACTGGTTTCCTTTGCTCTCTACCCGTCACAGATTGTCAGGTCCAAGAAACCCCCTCATGATCTGCTAATGACAAGTAGACACATCTGCCAGCCACCCCTCCTGCTACTACAGCAGGCAACCACAGGCACCTGCCCAGACGGTGACAGGTGCTAACATTAAATGATAACGATAACCTTATTCCAAAGACCAAGAGCTGTATTTCTAATCAAGGGTAGAAGACAGAGGACAGAACATGGAGAAGGCTTGCCAAAATTCCACACGGGTGGGCCTGGGAACCAAAGTACAGGACATCCTCCTCTGCGGCCTGGGTAGAAGCTTCTTTCTCAGATTATCTGTGTGCCCCAAAGCAGAAAGTCTCCCATCAGAAGATACTGTGGGCCAAGCAGGAGGATTGCTTGAGGCCAAGAATTTAAGACCAGCCTGGGCAACAAAGCGAAATCAGTCTCTACAAAAGATGTTTAAATTAGCCAGGCATGATGGCATGCGCCTGTAGTCCTAGTTACTGGGTAGGCTGAGGCAGGAGGATTGCTTGAGGCCCAGTACTTCAAGCTATGATGGCACCACTGCACTTTAGCCTGGCTAACAGGAAAAGGGAGGGAGGGAGGGAAGGAAGGAAGGAAGGAAGGAAGGAAGGAAGGAAGGAAGGAGGGAAGGAGGGAGGGAAGGAAGGAAGGAAGGAAGGAAGGAGATGAAATGGTTTCAAGCATCTAATACACCTTACCCAAATCTAACCATTACTTCATCTCCTAGCTGGACTGGCAGAGCCACAAAGAGTTAAGTTTATGACAACCATTTTATAACGAATGAAAAGTAGAAGGGAGGTAGGAATTGGCCAAAAAAGGAAGGACAGAGCAGTGACAGGCCAGGCTTAGGGAAACCCAGCATCCGCTTCTTCTAATGCTCTAAATGAAGACCTCTCTCCTCTAATGGCTACATCACAGACCTCTGGACAGGGATAAGAAGGACCCTATAGACACCCCTAGTGTGACTTCAACTCTCTCATTTTACAGATGAAAAAACTGAGGCCCAGAGAAGCGAACTCACTTTTCTAAGGTCACACAGTGAATTAAAGTAAGAGAGAAGCCAACCCCAGGGGCAAATCTTTTGAATCCCTGGTTAGTGGTTGTTCCTCCAAATCCCTCGAGACCCTGTATTATGGAGAATCTGTCACTCTGCCTCTGACAAACCATTTCAGCTGAGAGAAATGCCAGCAGCACATACCAACACGCAGAATATGCACTAAAAACACATGAAAATTAAAACGGGCAATCTGGATTACTCTCCCTTACATTCAGTTTTATTTGTTGGTAGTACAACACTGTTGAAAATAAATGAGCACAAAACAGTTTTAAAATCTGGATGGAAGCTTCTTAAAAACATTCAAATCATTCCGAAGACATGCTGTTCCAATCAAATTTAATTCTAAACAACAAATCAAAGATAAGAGAATGCTTATTGAATAATAATGGAACCAGTTGAAGATATTCTCATATGAGATAAAACTTTAAAGTTCTATTGCCGTGCAATCAGCAGAGTGTCTATCCCCAGAGGCATTTTCCTAGGCAGCTGACATTTACGCAAAGATGCATATAGCATAAGATAGTATATATATAATGAGCTTAATATGAGCCTTGGTACATAATAAGCATTGAACAAATGCTATCTTCCTTAAGCCTAGGTAGGAAAATAAGTATCACCCACATAATTACTAATAATTTACTACAATACTTTCTTAAAAGTCTGTCCTATCCCCCTGGAAAACTTAAGGTGTTATATCACAAGACTACTGTCTATTTTTAAAGTGTAATGAAAAAGGTAGAAACATAATATTCCATTTTTCTTAAAAGATACATTTAGGTATACAATAATCAGGGTAATCAACATAACACTATTCCAATTTACAGCGAGGCTTTCAGTATTCCTGCTAGAACACAAAAATAATTCAATGTTTGTTTTTCCGGTGGAAAGAAACAGTAGCAAGGAAAAGAAAACAGTAATCAAAAGGTTGAAACATGACATAAAAAGAGTAGCAGTTTTAAAATAGTCTATGTTTGCACTTGTGGATTCTTGCAACATGTAACACTCTTCTCCCAGATAATTTTGTAGCCAGTACTCATATTAGTCCAGCTAAGTCAAAATACCACTCCTTCACACTTTAGCTCAAGCTTTTCAACTACTACTTTATAAAAGTTTCAGAAAGCGGGATCATGCTGTCTCCTTAAAGGTGAATAATTCAGTTGAAAGTATCCAGTCGAAGAGGAACAAAAGTATAGGACATAAAACTCTTCCTTGGGAAAGGATCTCAACTTTAGAGTCCTTTCCCAAAAAGTCTGAGCAAATATCTAAAGACATAATTACATTCCAGGTTTATGAAGACCGTGGGTGACTTTTCAGGGTCATATAGTAAGTAGTACATCAATAACAAAAGAACAGCAAATAGAAATCTCCCGTCTCCCCCACACGGAAGATCAGCCCATTGACTCCACAGCACCTGTGTCCTTTCAGCACCCCCCACACCGTGGAGGTCCTCTCACCCTCCTGACAAATATTACCCTTTCAAAACGACATCATTTCTATTATAGAATTCTGCAAGTTATGATAAACAACTGTTGAGCAAATATTGCTTTCGAGCTACAAATTGAAAACATGGCAAGACTGCTACCCAAGTCCACAAAGAAATCCCTCTTCGAGGATTCTGTCTGTTACCAAAAAGCCTGCTACACATATGCTGATACTCTTAATTATCATGGCTATTTGAGGGCAAGATTTGAAATATAAATCCACGATAAGAAAAAAAAATAATAAAAGGTTTAAGAGAGCAAAAGCCAGCAACAATAGACCGGACTGCTGTTTGCTTTTTAAATCAGTGGAATATTACAACAATGACAAACGCATGCCAACCTCACAAAGTTTTCTCATTTCTTGGAATCCAAATGCCAATGCTGGCCTCATTTTATGATAATCCTTTAGGTATTCCCCTTAAGTCATCAGGCACAAAGTAAAAAGCCAGTGACTGGGGGACTTATAAACAAACTGTCCCCTGGACAGCCCAGTCTCGTTGGAGCTTCCAACATTGACCTTATTCTCCTCTCAATCGTGGCCTCCCCAACCCTCAACCCAATCAAAAACTTCAGTGACAGTCGTGACTCTAAAACAGCGCACAACTTGACTCCAAAACTCTAAATCTGATTTCTCCATTTTTTTGGTTTTAATTCAAGCCCCACGCTCCCTCGACGTTGGGAACACCTTTCATTGTGTTTGCGGGACTCGGCATCCCTCGCTCCGTCCGGTCTGCTCTGACCGCACAAATGTCATTTCCAGCGTCCACCTCCGTCTCGCCTGGCGGGCGGCGGAGGGGATTTCAGGACCCGGCGGCCAGTTTCCCTGATTCGGTCCCCATGGCACGGCCATTTTCTAGTTAAACGCTCACTCTGCCTCCGAGGGGGGAAATGAACTTTTCCCCCTTCTCGTCGCTCAGCGGCTGGGCGCCGAGGCCGGCCCCGGCTGCAACTCCGACAGGAGCGCGCTACCGCGCGGCGCAGGCCGGCGCCAGGCAAGGGGGCGTGCGCTCTTCCCCGCGGCGCCCACCCCACTGTCCCTCCGCAGTCCCCACCCGGGCGCACCGCCTCCAAGCCCGTCTCCCCGCGCCAGGCCCTGCCAAGCTCGGGCTGCAGAGGGAGAGAGGGCGCAGGGAAGCAGGAGGGATGGAAGTCAGGGAAGGAGCCGCAGTCGCCGTGCCACCCGCCCTGCGGCGCGGGCGCGGGGCGCACGGGACTCCGCAGCCGGCGTCGCTGCAGATGCGGCGGCAGCTGCTGCAGCTGTGGCTGCGGCTGAGCGGGCGGCCGTGGCCGGGAAGCCCCGGGGCCGGGAGCGGAGAGAGAAGCAGCCGCCGGGGCCACCCGCAGCCACTAGCGCGCACGCTGCCGCCGCTGCCCGGGTCTCTCCCCGGCACTCCCGGCTGCCCCGAATCCCGCGGCAAAGGCGCGGAAGGAAGCGGGGCTTACCAGCGGTGCGTGCGGCGCTCGCCTCGGCTCCGGCGCCCGGCCGCTCTGCTCCAGCCTCGCCCTCCCGGGAGCGCCCGGATCGGCTGCGGGCGCAGCGCACGAGCTTCCTACTTGAGCCCAGACCCGGCTCCGCGACTGAGCATGCCCAGTGCCGCTCCGCCAGTCCCGCGCAGGGAGCGGCGCCGGCGAGATTCCACTTCTCCAGGCTTTGGCTGCGGCTGCGGAAAGGGAGGCTGCGGGGCCGGCGGGGCGGAGGCCCAGCTGGAGGAAGGCGGCGCCGGGGCGGGGCGGGGCCGCGCGGAGGGGGCGGGCCGCGCTCCCAGCGCGACCCCTGCAGGTGGAGGCTGCGGGGCCTCCGGAAGCGCGTCCCCCGCGTCGCCGAGGAAGACCGCGGGGAGGCCACGTGTGCAGACTGAGCCCCAAAGGCTCGAGGTGCGAGTGCCGTGCAGCCTGGGTGTCCCCTCCACGTGGCCTGGCATCTGTTTGCACCAAAGGGCAGTTGGTAACCTCATCCCCAGCTTTGCTCCGACATGTCTGTACTCTCTTGCAACGGGAAAATGTCCCCAAATGAGAAGTGCCCACACCCACTCAGGCTAACAGGCCAGCTGCAAGTTGTAGGCGAGACCTCCTCCTTTCTTGTGCCTCCTATCCCCAACCCCAGGGATACGCGGGAGCGCGCGCGCACACACACGCTGTTCTTTGATCCGGAAAGCACGACAAAACGACACCAGGGGAGAAACACGCCTGCAGGAGAAGAAAAGCAAACAATTTCCTTTTCACCCACTAATAATATTTTCCATAACTCGAATTTACAATTCGTAAATTGCATACAAGCAAGGCCCTGGTAAGAGCGGGCACTCAGTAGGCGGTAAACAGGGCTCTGCCCCAGACACTGTGATGACACTCCCAAGCATCCTTGGGGTTGCTCTTCACCAGGGCCGTGGTCGTCACACTGCAGCCTGAATCAGAGTGGCCTGGAGGGCTTGCTGAGACAGACTGCTGGGTCTCGGCTCCTGAGTCTTCGAATGGGGCCCAAAGCATCTGTGCATCCAAGCTCCCACGTGACGCTGATGCTGCGGGTCTGCGGACCACACCTGGAGAACTCAAATGCACACGGACGGCCACAGCTGCGACCCCAAAGAGTAAACGCATTCCCACCCTTCGTTATTCTCCACGTGCGGCCTCTACGCAGTGGGGTGGGCATTCCTGTAGCTTTCATAGGGAGGGTCCACAAGGTCCTGAACTAGGCCTGGGAATAGAGGTGAATTAAAAAGCCCAAGCCCCTGCCTTCATGGGGTTTACAGTACAGCAGGGTGACAGACACCGTCAAACAACCACTCAAACCCGGAGCGTGCTAGGAGGACGCACAGCTGCTGCTAATGGAGTGTGTGGTGGGGCCCGTGTGCAGACTCTGGGGTGCGGTTATTAGGAACGAGCGGGGCCGCTGCCTTGGGGAAGCGGGGTTTCCAGCTTTGCACTCCCGTAACTTCTCCAACGAGCAGTTATTTCCCTCAGACCCAGCTAGAGGCCAACATCCAGCAGCAGCAGGACACTACTGCCACAGAGAAACCCCTAGAAATCCACGCAGTGCTCCCTCTTGGGGCGGAGCCTCTGCAGCCCGAGATCCGCCTAAGCAGCCTGCGGGCCGCGGACGGTGGAGGGAAAATAGCCTCCACGTGCTGGAAGTCCTTGCGGTTCTCGTCTGGTCCTTCAGGCCCAGACAGGCGAGAACATCGGCCCGGGACGCCGCGCCGCCAGCAGCAGCGACCCGCCGGCCTCCAACCTCGCAGGCGGGTCCTCCTTCCACAGCCTCCATTCCCTCGGGCCCCGCGGATCCCCGGGGCCCCGCCCGGCCGCCCCTGTCTCTTGGGGGTCCCGGGGCAGCGAGCCGCGCCGGTCCCTCCCTCGCGGTCTCCTCCGGACCGCGAGGAAAACCCGCCCTGGAGTCCGCGGCGGCGGGGGCGGGGCGGCGCGCGCAGGCGCAGTGGCCGCCAGGTTGGGCCGGGGCGGCGGCCGGCTCCACACCTGATGCAATCTGCCTTCCGGAAGCGGCACGGCCGCCGCGCTCACACAGGAAGCACTTCCGCGCCCTCCTCCGGCCGTGCGCCCCACGCCGGGTCCGCGCCTCCTCCCCGTCCGGCCGCGCCCCGGGCGGGGGCCGCGCTTTGCGTTCCGCGCGTCCGCGGCGGAAGTGGGGCAGTCGCAGGCAAATGCAGGAGGAAATTCCTTCAGTTATCTGTTCCTGGAGGGGACGGACAGGGACTGGGGGGAGGCTGTTCACCTGCCTTTGCTTCCTTCTCTCCTAAGCCTCGCGACTCGCACCCATTTCATAAATGATTGGCTTCCCAGTGCCTCTTTTAAGTTTACAGAGAAAATCATCTCATGCAATTTTGATATCTATTGTGAGTGGGTTTCTTCCTTCGTGCTGACTCACCCATGAATTGTTTTCCAAGGAAATAAGCTTTTCCAGGAATATTCCAACAGCATGATTTTTTTTTTAAAGCATGGAAGGAAACGCCGTGAACATTCTAAAAAAAAAATTATCTCTTTAAGTCTCTTAAAGCCAAGGTGTGGGGAGGGAGGCAGATCCAGGGAATTTTACTTGGAAGGATACTTAAGAGACCATGCTAGCATCAAATCGAGATCCACTCTTAGATTTCACAGATGACATTTTCCTCTGTGTGGCTCAGAAATGTAAATGATTTTTCCTTCCTTAGACAGGGAAGAAAAACCAGGGGCAGAACTGGTGCTTTAACTCAGATTTCTTAAAACTTCAATCCAGTGAAAAAACAAAATTCGTGTGTGCAAACAGCATAGGGAGTGCAATCGTATATTACAATGCTAGGTGTCAATCCCATCACTGCAAATCACAAAATTGGTGGCAACAAAAGAGATCCTATTACTTGTTCATATTTCTGAAGTCATTAGTCTGTAAATAGTTCTTGATCAACGGCTATCCAACCACTTCTAAGTGGCATTAAATAGCCAAAGACCAGGCATTAAATGTTTCAGTTAAAGTGGTATGCGCCCAGTGTGGTGGCCTGTGCCTGTACTCCCAGCTACTGGGGAAGCTGAGTCTGAAGGACCCCTTGAGGCCAGGAGTTTCAGACTGCAGAGAGTGATGATGGTGCCTGTGAATAGGCACTGCAGTCCTGCTTGGGCAATGTAACAAAACCTTGTATCAAAAAAAAAAAAATCTTCAGAACTACAAAACATCAAGAAATCTTTTGTGCCAACATTTATAGCCTCTACTATTTTTATTTGATCATGTGGTGTGGACGTGTAACTGAGCTTAAACCAGGAAAATTTTACAATCACAAAAAATATCATGATTTGCTTCTGTAATGATTTAAAATATTTTAACAATATAGAAATCAAAGTGAAATACAAAATAACTGCAGAACTCATGCCTGCAATAAGATAATATCTACGTAATAAGTCTTCAGAACTCGATCTACCTTTGTATCTTGATGAATGTATATTTCTTTTTGGAATGTTCTGACATTTAGAGATCTGGGAAAATACCTTCTACTTAAGCAAAAATACAGTCAAGTAAATGTCAAAATACAGAGGTACAAAGTACAAACTATGACAAGGTACCAGTTATAGAATAGCTAACTTTTACTGAGTGCTTACCATGTGCCAGATGCTGGCTCAGCATTTTACATAGGTTATTTTATGTAAACCTCACAACTACCCTATGAGGGTGGTATTATTGTTATCTCTATTTTAAGGATAGGGAAAGTGAGGATTGAAAATGTGAAGTAACTAACTGAAGGCACAACACATTCAGTGGCAGAACTGGGATTTGAACCCAGGCAGTTTGCCTGAAGCTGGAGCTCCTAACACTCTATACAGAAAAATGTAAATATGGAGAAAATTATTATGATTTTTGTCTCATATGAGAAAGGAAGAGCAGTATTGTATTTACTCTCCTTTTAAAGATAAAACTTGGTAAAATAAGTTTTTGGTCTGCACTAGGAAAAAACCCATTGCTAACTAATGAATTATGATCTTCAAACATAGGACCAATATTACCCACAGATGACGAAATATCTAGTGATTTTTCAGGGGTACCAGTAAGGCCTTTCTCCTAATAAACCCTCTGTGCCTGGCTGGTTCCTCTAGTTCTAACTTATCCAATATAGTAGTCACTAGCCATGTATGCTTATTTAATTTGAAATTAATTAAAATCAATTAGAATTAACATTTCAGTTCATCAGTCACACTAGCCACATTTCAAGTGTTCAATAGCCACATAGGCTCGTAGCTACTGTATTGGATAATATAAGTAAAAAGCATTTCCACCACTGCAGAGGATTGTATCGGACAGCGCTGCTCTCTGGTCCTTATCCCGACAGTTCAAGGCTTTAATCTCTCTTCACACTGCACTATTCCTGGGAGAACTACGTTTCCATGGTCTTCCTTCCCCCTGATCTGTAGACTTATTTTTCCAAACCAGAATTATTATCAGATTGTAGAAAACTATCATGGAAAGAATACGGCCTTTGGAGCATGACCTGATTTCACAAGCAAGCTCTTACCAGCTATGTGACCTTGGGCAAGTTACTTAACTTCACTGATTCTCACTTTTCTTATCTATAAAATGGGCATCTTTTTGCATTATGGGTTCATTTGGGATTAAATGAAATAACATGTAAAGCTTCTGTAGGATGATTTCCTTCCTTCCACTCCTAGTTCAGTTAATGACATCACCAATTGCTTAGGTTTCTAAACTAGATGTCTCAGCTATCTGCAATTCTTCCTTCCTCCTCAACTACCCCCAACACTCCCACAGTCCTCACTGGCTTTTCATGCACTATTTCAGAATCCTGCCAACCAACCTCGGTGTCACCCATCACTCCCAATCCAAGCCCTTCCTCCATGCGGCTGCCACGGTGATCCTTCTAAAAAAAAAAAAATGCCAGTGATGTCATTCATTCTCCTCTTTAAAAGCGCTGATGACTTCTAGCTGCTTAAGGATAGAATTTTTTTTTTTTTTTTGAGACAGAGTCTCACTCTGTTGCCTGGGCTAGAGTGCCGTGGCGTCAGCCTGGCTCACAGCAACCTCAAACTCCTGGACTTAAGCAATCCTCCTGCCTCAGCCTCCCAAGTAGCTGGGACTACAGGCATGCGCCACCATGCCCAGCTAATTTTTTCAATATATATTTAGTTGGCCAATTAATTTCTTTCTATTATTAGTAGAGACGGGGTCTCGCTCTTGCTCAGGCTGGTCTCGAACTCCTCACCTTGAGCAATCCACCCACCTCGGCCTCCCAGAGTGCTAGGATTACAGGCGTGAGCCACCGCGCCCGGCCAAGGATAGAATCTTAACTGCTAAACTTGAAGACTCCCATGTCCACCCCTCACTCCATTTTAAACTTACACTGGGACTCCTCTACTACCAACCTCTCTTTTAGCATCTCGTACCTCTCCCTGTGGGCCTCACACTACACTCCACGCCCCGGCAACCTACACCCATGATGCATTGCTGGAACCTGTAATGGCCTTTCATGTTTCTGTCCTTGTGCACATCCCTCTCAGACTGGACTAACATTTTTATAACCTCCTTTATCTGGCAGAATCCTACTTACTCTTTAAGGTCCGGTTCAGATATTACCTCTTCTATAAAAGCTCCTTCAGCTCCTTTACAGAAAGGTGATCACCAGCTCATCTGTGATGCCCTAGATTTGAGAGTGTAGGTGCTGTATTTGGGCTTCCTGAATTTAAATCCTTGCTCCACCACTCTCCCACTGATGGTTTAGGGCAAGTGACTTAAGCTCTCCCGACCTCAGTTTCCTCATCTGGACACATTGATAGTCATAGCATGTGCATCTTAGCATTGTTACCAAAGTATAAAAGATAGTGCTCAGAAAGCTCATAATGATATGCTTGGCTCATGGGGCAAGCACTCAATATCTCATACCTTAAAATCGTTGCTGCTGTGAGTAATTATCCATCTTACCCTTTGGTCTCTATGTGAATCTTTTTTTCTACATTTTAAATAAACTTTTAATTAAAAAAATTTTTATATTTCACATTTACATTTGGTTTTACATTAAACAAAAGTGTTTTATTACAGAAGTATTACATATTTATTGAACAAAATTTAGGAAATACAGATAACAAACCAAAAAGATTAAATTCTCTATTGTTTGAGACAGCTCTTGGTTACAAGCAAATGGAACTCATTCTAGTTAAGTTATCCAGAAAAAAAAATTATGGGAGGTTCGTCAGGTAGCATCAACACAAAAATGGAGAATCAGGTTGAGAAAAGGATCAGGATGCGTGGAAGATGACAGCAAGTAGCACAGACAAGACCACGGCACAGTATGTCACCAGTGGTACCACGCCATTGGCCACTTGCTGTGGCCACTGTTTCTGAACGTTTGCAACTTAGCAAAAATAGGAAGAGGGTTTTATCCCCTCTCCTACTCACTCACCCTCAGTCTTTACCCATACTTGATCTCTCACTGGCAACACATTACATACTTCCTAGCTTTGGTGCCTTTGCTTATGCTGTTCCCTTTGCCTGGAAGGTTCTCTCTGCTCTATACATCCCGCTCACTCCTACCTCCTTCACCTGGTCCACTTTTCAAAACATACTCATTCTTTGGAAGCCAAGATTCTTCCCTGAATCGACTACACAGCTCAATTACTTACTTCTTGCTTCTGGAGCATGTCATATGCATCTGTAGCTCTTCATTTATACAGTTAGATGTTGTACATGCTCTATCGTTCACTTCTCCACTGCAAACTCCTATTTCCAGCCTCATCACATAGAACTGCAGTCCCCAATCCCTGGGCCGAAGACCGGTACTGGTCCATGGCCTGTTAGGAACCAGGCCACACAGCAGGAGGTGAGCAGCGGGCAACCCAGCGAAGCTTCATCTGTATTTACAGCGGCTCCCCATAGCTCACATCACCGCCTGAGCTCCACCTCCTGTCAGATCAGCACGGCATTAGATTCTCAGAGGAGCAAGAACCCTACTGTAAACCGTGCATGCCAGGGATCTAGGTCGCAACTCCTTGTGAGAATCTAACGCCTGACGATCTGAGGTGGAGCTGAGGCAGTGATGCCAGCTCTGGGGAGCGGCTGCAAATACAGATCATCATTAGCAGAGAGGTTTGAGCGTACAATAAATGTAATGTGCTTGAATCATCCCCAAACCAATCCCTCCCAACCCCTGATCTGTGGAAAAATTGTCTTCCATGAAACTGGTCCCTGGTGCCAAAAAGGTTGGGGATCACTGACATAGAAGATACATTTGATAAATATTGGTTTAATGAATGAAAGAAATAAACAGTCAAATTCAATGTTAGGGCAATACACTAAGCACTTTACAAACATTACAGTTTATAACTCAGTTTTTCCTCAAGTACTCTCTATCACCATTTTAGAATGGAAGAAACCAAGGCCAGAGGGGTAAAGTTACTTTCCAAAGATCACACGCCTATTAAGGGACAGAGGCACAATTTATGCTCACTCCAGAGCATAGGCTCTTACCTAAAGAAATATTATGCCTCTGAAAAAGATATTCTAATACATGACTCCTTTTCTAGAGAATTCCACAATGTAAGTTTTTTGTTTTGTTTTGCATTTAAAGCCCTGACAGCCTCCTGATAAGAAGAAAAAGCTAATTAAATGTTTCTGTCTAATATTTCCACTATTGAAAAACATATTTAGTAAATTTCATAAACACTCTGTGATTCTTGAACAATGGTCACGGTTGGCTCTGTACAAGAATTCACAGAAACTCAATTAAATAAGCACAAAAGCACACAATAAAATTCATCACACTCTGTCTCTTCCCTTCCCCCAGATTACCAGGAGTTGTTTCTGTAGACACTGGCATTTCATTGAATTGGCTCTAGCTGCAAAGAATTTATGTTCTTATGTTCAGGGCAATCTCCTTCCCTGGCTATATGATATCCTTTCACCCCTCCTAGAATCCTTGTTTTGCTTATCATCAGACAGCAGAAATTTGAGTCCAGAGTACCAATGTGCATGGTATCTCACTCACAATTAATCCTCTGCACAGATAAGGGCAAGAATTTAAACCTTGTGAATGGAGGGAAACCATCACCTTCATGTTCAAAGGATACAATGTAAGTAACGCCATCCAACCTAGAAAAATACTCAATTTTAAATTCATACAAACATGATTAAACTAGAAGAGGAAATCTGAAATGAAGAATGCTGAGAGAAAAGACATTTAAAAAGAACTGGAAGTATAAAAAACCTATGGAAAATTTACATGTAAAACTAAAAATACTTTTATAAAGCAAATTGTAATAATTATCACTTCATCTATATTTGCACAAGAGGATTGTAAAGATATGTGTGTGTATTCTTAGTAGTACAAATACATATCATATATGATTGCAAAAAAAAGAACTGGAAGTCATTTACAAGAGAAAAATGCTTCGCTCATAACGGGCATAGACAAGAAATATACTGCTAATTTGCAAAAGTGCTCGTACTCTCCAGGATCAAATGAGGAATTTATAGTCTCTCTACTTGTTCCTGCCAAGTATCTTCTACTTCTAATTGCCTCATTACAAGTTCTGAACAATAAAGAAAAGAAAGAAGGATGGAGAAAAAGACATAAATATCTCTTTATTTTCAAGAGATCATTATAATACGTAAACATTTATCATTAGGTTAAATAAAATTTAGCTCCTTACAAATATCTGAGAGTATAAAAACTGAATTTGGAGGAAAAGGGACTTTAGTATAGGAAGAAGACATGAAATTAAAATCATAGTACAGAATTAATACCTAACATGGAGGTTAGATATTAGAAAAAAGGATTATTGGTAAGGTCAATGAGAGAAAAGAAAAAACTCGAAAGGGATATAACAAGTGCTCCATCCCTTAAGACTTTTAAAATTAACCTGGACAAAGGACTAGAGTATATTTCATAGAAAGCAATCCTTTCTGACAAGCTAGTAGATTAGCTCTAATTGATTTTTCCACCTCTAATTTCTTTGACTCCCTTAAAATGCTATTCTTAGAAGACAAATGAGTTTTCCTTGAGGTTGAATTTTCAGCCTTTATTTTAATCAAATGATATATGATTTCTCAAAGAAATAGCTTCTGAACCAATGACTTTGCAAGTAATAATTCTAACTCTTATTTAGACTATAAAAGTTTAAAATCAAAGTTATAGCATTTGATTAAAATAAAGAGCCCCCAGAAGGAACCAACCCGGCTGACACCTTGATTTCGAACTTCTAGCGTCCAGAGAACTGTGAGGGAATAAACTTCTGTTGTTTCGCGTGATTCGTTGCGGCAGCCCCAGGAAAATAACACCCGTCTTCATTCCAAACAAATACCTTTATAAATACATAAAAATTGGGGAGGAAGAATTTTATTAACCTAAACTAATATAGCTAAACTGTAGAGACTGTCAGAGGCATCAAAGACAAAGTAAGGTGAAATCTATAAAATTCTTGCAAAACGTTACCGTCCTTTTCCGCAGGGGCACATTGACGGCACTTGGAAAACTCTCCAGATTCAAAGAATGACTTTGCCTGAACTCGATTTCAGTGTCGATTCTGTGGAATGAACAGCAAATCTGATCAGCGGATCCTCCAGACGGGATTTGCAGGAGCAAAAGAGGCAGGACAGACGTCTCAAGCTTGGGAGTGCTGTCTCGCGCAGGCACTGGCTCACACATCCGCGTCGTAAATGTAATTAACGCTGTTGCCAGCAGTTGCTCTGGGACAGGGGGATTAGGGAGTTATCATTTGCGGGTACAGCGTTTCAGTCCTGCATTCAGTCCTGCAAGATGGGAAGGGCTCTGGAGAAGGATGGTGGCGACGGTAGCGCCGTGTGACGGTATTTGGTGCCGCTGAACTGTATACTTAAAAATGGTGAAGATCATAAATTCTGCCCCTTAATATTTTTTTCCATGAGATCAACTTTTTTATTTTTATTTTTTCCCCCCTTTTTTTTTTATTGCAGCATATTATGGGGGTACAAATGTTAAGGTTACGTACATTGCCCTTACCCCCCTTCCCACTCCAGTCAGAGCTGCCCCTTAATATTTTGAAATTAAAAAAAAAGAAAGTCCCAAAATAAATAAATAAGAAACCATTAAGAATGCTCTCAAATTTTCATATTAACTTAATAGTATATTAACATTTGTGTTAACTGGGTAGGTTTTATTTCTATTAATAAACTCTTAAATATGATAATGAACAAAAAAGATGGTAAATTCTGTTATGTGTATTTTACCACAATGTTAAAAAAAATGAAAATTTAAAAAAGCATGCCACACTGAAAAACATGTATATGTAATTAATGTTTTATCACTGCATGTGACAACATAGATACATAGTTCCTGTAACAATCTATGCTTACAGAGTCATTATCACTTTTTCACTGGAGTTGGAGAGTAGAAAGGATCTTATTAAAGATGACCCACCACAGTAGTCAGGGCACGTTGAGTGACAGGCCAGAGCAGGTCCACGTAGCTGGAGAGTCTGGGGAGGCTGGTGAACTGGGACAGTAGATCGAGAAGATGTCGTCAGAACTGGGTCTTTCTCCAGCTCCATGTCCTGCCTCTCTACTTCCATCTGGGACCCTCTTTAGGAGTCTCTTCCCATGGTGGCCCCAGCAGCTCCAGGCCTGCAGCCTCCTGGCCAGTAATCGCATCACCTCTGGCCAAAGTCCTGGCATCGAGAGCCTGGGTCTCATGCCTGCCCTGAAGCCAGTGACAGCAGGGGAGTGAGGGGTCCAGCTCCACCAAAGCCAATCCCCAGGGACCTGGTGAGCACGCCTCTGCCCCTCTCTCCAAAATGTTTTGTTAATAAAAGGAGAAATGAATGCTAAGTAGGCAAAAACAACCGAAATCCATTGCACAAACCAATCAGAAGTCCTGTAAAATTAATGTGGGAAAGTTACATTTGTTAAACATGTAGAAAACAGCCTCTATACCCTCAAGCTAGTAAATACCCCATTAGCTGATAAAAATTATTATCTACAGATATGTCCACCTGTCTTACACTAGAGAAAACACAGGTCAAAATTAGGAAAAATTAACTTAGAGGTAAAAACAAAAAGGAAGAAAAAAAAACTCAAAATGGTTAAGTTTTTAAGCCAGAGAATGTAGGCCAAAGCAGCAAAGGTTAGTAAACACGGGTGGCTTCTATTCCCCGGTCCTCACAAGGGCTCCAACAAGGGAAGGCAGTGTGAATTAAGCCCGTTCAGTATGTGAAAATGATCACATTAAGCAAATAAACAGATAACAAATAAACTTATTAACCAAAAATGGTAGATGTTACGATGACCACAAGGAAGTCCCTGTCATTAAAAAGCATGCAGTCTAAAACGGAGTTCTCCAAGCTGGGGAACATGAATTCCTGAGCTCACAGACAAACACATAAAAAGATTTTCCAAAAGATACACTAGCATGGATAATTTTTTAGAAATTAAATTTTCAGAGTCTCAACTTTCACACGTACACTTTCCTAGAAGTCTGCCTGTGCCAGGCTCGTCCTGCTTCTCCTCTCCCCTTTCACACTGAGCCTTCACCCTCTCCGCAGAAGAAAGGCTCACCTCTCTCCAAACCTGAATCTCAGGTGTTGCCTTGGAACAGTGCTAACCAAGCGCACGGTCCCACAGACAAGTAAACAGTGTTGAGGGGGCTAAAGACATCAAGACTGGGTTGTTCTACAAGTCCAGCCATTTCCAGTCCTTTGCTATCCACAAAATTGAAGGTGGAAGGACTAAAGTTGTCTCCTGACGGATGTCTGAGCATAATTTTTATATGACTTTTGGCATATAACTTGGAGTGCAAAAAATGTAATAATATTGCTACAACAAAATCCCTTCTACTTGCACCTGTTCTTTGTTACGTGAACAAGGTTTCTCAGAGCTTGTATCTACAACACGGAAAAACAGGAAGAGAACGGATGTTAAACCCTATTTCAGTAATAATAACAGTAAACTTCCTAGCAGTAGTAATACCTTTGTTCATCCACAAATACATTTTTCAAATGCAATCTCGTTCATCTCAATAAGAGATGAACTTTCAATAAAAGTTTTCTTTTTATGTTTAATAATTACTTATAAAACATAACATAAAAAACATATTTATGTTTTTTTCATTTCATCATATTATGGGGGTACAAATGTTTAGGTTACGTGTGTTGCCTTTAATTATATGCTAGTAATAATAGTAACTCAAACTAGAAGATATTTTAAAATATTTAAAGCCTTTGGTCACAGGAAATAAAAATAAAATTTAATTTCAATTACATACAAATGTATATATATGCATATTCGTTGCAGTGAATTATGCTAGAATGATCAATATGACTTGTAGGCATAAAAATACACTACTTTAGGACACAATTTTCTGGGAAAAATAGAGTGGAAATACAGGATAAAGGGCAAAAAGAAACAATGTAACATTTCTGCTAATGAATAGCTGGCTTAAGTATTTTTAAAATATATAGCGGTGGGTATCCAATTGGATTGGTATTTAACTCCATTAGATACATTTAGGAGAGTGATACCTTATCAGGATGTGTAATGAGCCAGAAATTATATTCTTTGCAATGAGTTAAACTTACGATGAAAAATTTTAGATGTCAATTTAAAACTGTGTGAGGGGGTACATAGTCTATGGTCTATGCCCACCAAAAATGTTGGAAGAACACTGATTTAAAGGAAGAGACAGGATGGATACTTCAAAAAGAGAGTAATGTAATAAGGCCATGGCTAAGTCCTGAGAGAGCACACAGATGAGCAGAGGCGAATGTTTAGGAGGCGACTCTATATGGTGTGGTCTGAGGGAAGGTTCAGGAGGGGGTAAGATTCCTAAAACTGGATCAGAATCCCAGCTTATAGTCCTGGAAACTTGATGTCCCTGACAATCAGACCAAGGTAAGACACTACCTGAGACCACAGTCCTACCTGGTTACTTTTTCCTTCCTTATTTTGTGTCCCTCTTTCCCTTAAAGGCTTTTCCTGGAAAGTCGTGTATCACTAAATCACAGTGCACTGAATTCCTCTTTCCTGCTCTGCTTCTTTAGAACCCGACCTAAGATAACCAACAATAAGGAAATGCCCCTGAGAGAGGCACCACCCAGAAACCCCATCAGCTACAGGTCCTTGGAGAGGCTGAATTCCTGCTGGAGACAAAGGATCTACCTTCGCGGCTTCTTCCCAACTAGACAGATCCTAAGGGCTGGGAGTCAGTCTCTGTTTCTCAAACTAGGTTCTTTATACCCTGGGAACATACAGCCACATTCCAGGAGTTATTGGGAATCACAGGATAAACCCACATGCTCCTGGAGTGACAAATGTGCTAGGAAATTTGGAGAAAACATTTGATATTACAAAAAATGTGTATCTATTGCGAAGTAGAGTAAAAAAGGGGCAAAAGTGTTTTAGATGAGATGCGTGGTGAGACGCATCTCTCCGGGGGCAGGCAATTGAGGGCCTCCAGAATTCGAGGTTCTTCTGCTGTCAGGGGTGCTTAAGTGGGAAAGCTTGACTGCTTTGACCAGCGAGGAAAGGGGCTCCACCCCTCAGACCAAGCAAGACAAGGAGAGAACCTGGAGCAAGCCCAGTGAAACCAACCTGTGATATGTCTTAGTGCTTTCCCTGATCATAACCAACACGTTTGAGGGCTTCCTGTTTGCTGAACACCGTAGATGCATGAACTCATTTAATCCCAGTGGCACTCCTTGAGGTGGGTACCATGGCAAGCATCATTTCATATAGTAAAAGAGAAATTCGGAGAGGAAAAATAACCTTTCCAAAGGAACTGGAAAAACACGTGGGGATCCTCACCTACGTCCACACTCTGTGTCTTCTCCACTTTGCACTCACAAAATGTAGGGCGTAGCAAAATAAAGAGATCCACGAACTTGGTGTCTCTAGAATAAAATGTCACTGAGGTTAAAAAGAGCTGAAATCTTGCCTGAACTAGAACATTTCATTTTCCACCTCTTATCCTAATGTTCATTCTATACTTTTGTTCTCTTGATTTTGTGTTTTTCAACTGGATATTTTAAACAGAAACTTTGACTTCTTTCTTCTACCCTGCTATACATATCTATTTCTGTCTTATCACCTATATAAATTTTGCCCTGTGCATCTCTTTGCCCTGGTATGCTACATAAAAATAAACAAATGAAAAAATAAATAAAAGATCAGCACAAGCAAGTTTCACAAGTACCACAGTCATAGAGAATCTCTCTGTAAAGGTTACATTTTACATTTCTCTATTACAAAATTTCCAGGTTTCATGCATACAGTTCATCTTTCTCTAAAAAAAGATTTAAATGCTGTTTCAGGGTGTCACAAATACAAACTCAAATCTATAACTTGGAAATTTTCAGAAGAAAGAATTGAGGCTCCTCCCTCATCCACATGATCGTTTAAAGAATTGTTTGGTGCTTTCCTCTTATTCTGCTGAATTGCTGGGCGTAAATCTGGGAACATAAGACTTCTATAGCCAGACACTAAAGATGATTTCTATTCCTTTCCAGCTTACATTTTTATAAGTCTGTTTCATGTGTCAATTAATGTTCATATCATAGCTTCTTGTATCTTTGTAAATACTCTAGATAGAGAGCCCCAGTAGATAGAGAGCATTATTTTTCACAGGCTGTCCAAAATACTCAGAAACTTTCTCGAAACATGTGGTTCCTGACACTTAACTATACATGCACAGAGTACAGTAGGTGCGCACAGTTGAAATCATTTCTTTAAGCAGATGATTTAAACATTCTGAGGTCTTTTCCTTGCCTCTCTGACAAGGATTCAATACCTTTTTCAGGGTATCATTTTATTGCTTATGATATAAATTGTTTTCTATCTTTTAAAACTTGTTTTTCAATATGTAAATAACTCCTAACCTAGTAAACTCTGTAGATACTGAACAGGTGTCTAAGGTAAAACCTCTGTGATCCCTTAAATCTGCGGTCCCCACCCCACACCAGTCTGTGGTCGTTAGGAACCCGGCCGCACAGCAGGAGGTGAGAGGCAAGGGAGTGCGGGTTCTTGTGCATTTACAGCCGCTCCGCACCCCTCACTCCGTGGCCGCCTGAGCTCCGCCGCCTGTCAGGTCACCGGTGGCATCAGACTCTCAGAGGAGCGTGAACCCAACTGTAAACTGCGCCTGCGAGGGGTCTGGGCTGTGCCTCCTGAGGCTCCTTCTGAGAACCTCATGCCTGATTAAGCGGTGATGCTAGCGCTGGGGAGCAGCTGCAAATGCGGATTATCGTTAGCGGAGAGGTCTGACTGCACAGAGACCGTAATACATCAATTTCTTGCAGACCCACATCAAAACCCTATCAGTGACAATGTTATAATAATAGAAATAAAGCGCACAATAAATATGAGCTTGAATCACCCGGAAACCGTCCCTCCCCATGCCCCCGGGTCTGTGGAAAAATTGTCTTCTATGAAATGGGTCCCTGCTGCCAAAAAGGTTGGGGACCACTGCCTTAAATATAAAGCCATCCTGTAAGTCTAATAGATAACACTAATTAAAAATCAACCTGTGCCGGGCGCGGTGGCTCACGCCTGTGATCCTAGCACTCCGGGAGGCTGAGGCGGGAGGATTGTTTGAGCTCAGGAGTTAGAGACCAGCCTGAGCAAGAACTCTGCTAAAAAAATAGACACAAGTTAGCTGGACAACTAAATATAGATATATATATATAAATTATCCGGGCATGGTGGCGCATGCCTGTAGTCCCAGCTACTCAGGAGGCTGAGGCAGGAGGATCGCTTGAGCCCAGGAGTTGAGGTTGCTGTGAGCTAGGCTGATGCCACGGCACTCTAGCCCAGGCAACAGAGTGAGACTCTGTCTCAAAAATAATAATAATCAACCCGTAACACTGTGGCAGTTTTACACACCAAACATTGTTGCTACAATCTTATACATTTTTGCTGCAATATCATGCATCACCCTAATAGTCTAGGCCACCTAGAGTATAAAGCAGTTGTAACAAAGATGAGGAGGTGGAGTCACGGCAAATGAATACTTTGGAAGAAAAAACTGGAGGAAAAAAAAAACCAGAAAAGCAAAGCAAGGACAGAAGGGAGGGAGGGAGGGGCAAGAAGGGAAGTAAGAGAGAGAGGGAACACAACTGACCAGGGGTTTCCTTTAATCTCACTTTGGGTGTGTTTCTAAAGAGATAACTCCAGGGAAATCAAAGGCAGTCTCTACAGTATTCTGACAAGTTGAAAGAAACTGCTGAAGGAAGCTTTTTCCAAAACATAACACATTAGATCTTCCATCTGAGGCCATCGTCAAGGCTGAGTTCATGGCTGGGACTTTTGAAAATGCAGTCTTAGTGCAATCTAAAAGGAGTCATATGATGTTCCCAACAGCCACACAAATAACCAAGAGGCATGTGGCATAGTGGGTTTTGCCCTACTTTGGCCACTCACCGGCATCATAACTCTTGACAATTCATTTCACCACACAGGGTTTCTCTTTCAACACAATGAGGTGACAGGCAGGACGGGGTTGGAATTCCAGGTCCATCTCTCATCGCTGTATGATGTCAGAAAAGTTACATAACTTCTACGAACCTATTTCTTCAACTGTTAGATATGAATAAGACATCAAAAACTTGTTCAGAAGAAGCCCGGACAAAAAGAAAGTGCATGATGTATGCTTCCATTTATACAAAACCCTAGAAAATGCAAACTAGCCTATTAGTGACAGAAAGGAGAACGGCTGCTTGGGGGCGTGGAATGCAGAAGGAGAGAATTTCAAAGGGCAAAAGGGAACTTTGGAGGTGGTGGATGTGTTCATGGTCCTGCTTACGTGATGATCTCACAGGCACAGACACATCAAAACTTATCAGGTTATACATTAAGCATTTTACACATTTATTGCAAGTCAGTTATACCTTTTTTAAAAAAGAGTCTGAGAATTGAATGAGATGGGATGTGTAAACCAATTAGTGCAGCGTATAACGCAAGGAAGCCTCCAGAAATGTGAGGTACCCCCCACTCCATTTATGTTACAGGCTATTTAAAATGTTGCTGTACTCCGTAAAACCCATGAATATTGTCAACACTGAAATCTCGGCAATTTTGTAGCTCAATAAATGTATTCAAAGAAAACTACAGGACCACATGAAAGTACCTCTGCAGCTTATTTAGTATATGATTTCTGTGGCTTTCTCTCCAGTCTACATTAGAAGTATATTTTGCATTGCTGGAATCACATTTCATGCAGGACTTGCACGGTCCTTTTCCACTCCACGGTTTATCATAAAATGTCTACACGCTATTTTTAATAACTGCCTGATCATTTTCTCAGGGGTAAGAATTCTGGATATATTTTGAAGGTCAAGTTGCCAGGGTTTACTGACAGATTGAATTAGGGCTGTGAGAGAAAGAGGACTCGGGGATAATGCTGCAGTTTGGGGCCTGAGAAATCAGAAGTTTGAGGAAGCTGACATTTTCTGAGAAGAATGTGTGGAGGGCGGATGTGGTGGGGGAGAGGAGGAACTCAGTTTGGAGGGCAAGTTAAGTGTAAAATACCAAAATGGAGATGTGGAGGGGGCAGTGGACGCAAGATCAGAGGGGAAGTCTGGCTGAAGATAAAAACCTGGGGGTCCCCAGCATAAAGATGGTATTTAAAGCCAGGAGTTGGATGAGCTCTTCAAGGACATGAGTGTAATTAGAGAACAGGAGAGGTTCAACAGCTGAGTCGTGCAGGCCCTCAAACGTCTACAGATCCTAGAGTAAGGGGGAATCAGTAAAGGTGACAGAAAGGAGTGTCAGCAAGGAGGAGAGGAAATCCAGAAGTGTGAGCTATTATGGAAGCCAAGTGAAGAAAGTGTTTATGGGAGAGAATTCTGCTTATCATTCAAGAAAGAGGAGAACGAAAAATGTGCTCGTGAAATAATGAGTGGCTGTATCAGGGGCACTATGATTAGAATGGATTTGAAAAGTTTTAGTAAATAGGAATTTCTTCTAAGAAGATATACAAACGGCCAACAAGCACATGAAAAGATGCTCAGCATCACTGGCCATCAGAGAAATGCAAATCAAAACCACATGATGTGCCATTTCACACCCACGAAGATGGCTAGAATCAAACGAAAAATACCGTGCTGGTGAGAATGTGGAGAAATTGGAACCCTTATACACTGCTAGAGGAATGTAAAATGGCGTAGCACTTTGGAAAACAGTTTGGCAGTTCCTCAAAAAGTTAAACATAGAGTTACCATATGGTCCGGCAATTCAGCTCCTAGGAATATATACACCCAAAAGATATGAAAACATACGTCCACACAAAAACTTGTACATGAATGTTCACAGCAACATTATTCATAATAGCCAAAAACTGGGAAAAAAAACAAATGTCCAGTTTTCAGCAAAAAATCATGAGCTAAGGAAATAAACAGGAAAGTATATCCCATGCATGGGGAGGGAGGAGTAGTCAGTAGGCTGTCCCAGAGGAATTCCAGATGTTGGACTTGGTAGACAAAGACTTTAAATCAGCTATTTTAAACACGGTCAAAGAGCTAAAGGAAATTATTTATAAAGAACTAAAAAAAGTATGAGAACAAAGTCTCCCTACATAGAGAATATCAATGAAGAGATAGAAATTACATAGATGAAAACAAACTGTCAACACATCATTCAAAGTTTTGGTTTGAGAAAAAGGTAAGAGACTTTGACCCCAGCAAACAGTTTGCAAGCAAACTGGGGAGACGCTGTCTTCTGTGTAAATGATAGCGTCTCCCAAGAGAACAACGAGAGGCTTTGTCTTTTATAAGCAAAGTTCCCAACGGAGTCCCGCCTTCGGTCCACTTATGCAAATGAAGGATGCAAATGTGCTTAGCTCTGATTTGTTGGCACAGCTCACAGCCTATTGGTTGGTTCACGTGGTGTAAACAGAAACTGGCAGCTAGGAAAGACTCAAGGTTAAGCAAGAGTGGGGTTTTCCAGGAATGCAGAGTACCTATGTGACTTCTGGTCAGCAAATGGCCTCATTGAGGCCCTGTTAGCCACTGAGGATCCTTCTCGAAGGATTGGCTCTTTGAGGGTTCATAAAAGAAATTTTGGAGTTGAAAAGTACAATAACTGAAATACGGTTACCCTGGAAGTCAGATTCTCCTCCCCACGCCAGGGTCTATTGCTGCTGTGGTTTGTGTTTAGCAATTTTCTGGACTAATTCTGTACAGTCTGTATTCTTTGCTGTGTATGGCCCTAAGTTTCTACCTGGTTAGCTTAATGGTCAACTAATGATTAGACAAAGATCGTCTCAAACGCCTAGAACCAGTAAATCTCTCAATCTTTGCCAAGGGGGTCTGAGTGTGTGTTGCGGTGTATCACTGACACTCAGCAGGGTTTGCCAACTCTGTCTTCATTTCCCGCTTGTGCAGAGCCTCAGAGTCAGCTGGAGATGAGAGTTTGGGGCCGTCTCATGTTCTCCTGAGCATGCGCACAGCTATGAAATGCACATGGCTTTCTAGATTCCCAGGAATATGTCAGATCTCTTCAAAGCCCCTATAGACATTTCATTGCTCAGCTTCTCTTTTTAAGTTTTTTGGTTACTCTGCTGTTTGCCCAATTCTTATTCATTGCCTCAGGCAGCCACAACTTAAAGCACTTGCCTATAAATATTTTTTTATTTTATTTATTTATTTTTTTATTAAATTATTTTTCTTTTTTAATAATTTATAAATCCCCTCAGTGCTCTTCTGTAGACTATAAATGTTTTTGATAAATGCCTAACTTCTACTCCCATTCCCATGGGAGACAGCACGGGGCCATCTCAGTCAGTTTAAATAGTGGTAAGCCTTTCAAGTGAGGTCCTCTGGGAAACCAGTTTTTAGGTCCTTTTATAAAGGGATGAATTTTTGGAGATCCTCACTCTGCCACTTTCCTGCTATCACCCAGCAATCCGCCTTTTATATCCTGGGAATGGTTTATGTAAGAACAGGATTATGTTCTTTGAATGTTTGGTAAGAGCAACAATAAAAGCATCTATGTCTGGATATTTCTTCATGGAAAGATTTTTTTTTTTTTTTTGAGACAGAGTCACTCTGTTGCCTGGGCTAGAGTGCTGTGGCATCAGCCTAGCTCACAGCAACCTCAAACTCCTGGGCTCAAGCAATCCTCCTGCCTCAGCCTCCCAAGCAGCTGGGACTACAGGCATGTGCCACCATGCCCGGCTAATTTTTTTCTCTCTCTCTATTTTTTTAGTTGGCCAATTAATTTCTTTCTATTTTTAGTAGAGACAGGGTCTCGCTCTTGCTCAAGCTGGTCTCGAACTCCTGACCTTGAGGGATCTACCCGCCTCAGCCTCCCAGATTGCTAGGATTACAGGCGTGAGCCACCTTGCCAGGCCCAGAATGGATTTTTATTGGTGTCACATAGGATGGAGCAGAAGACAAACACATTAATGTACAAACCATGAAAGGCCAAATGTGGGCATATAAAAGCATCTGGGATTAGGGCCGCCACCAAACAAAACACAGGATCACAGAATTTCAGATGTCTCAAATAAATAACATTCTGTCTCTCTCTCGCTCTCTCTCTCTCTCTCTCTCTCTCTCTCTCTCTCTCTCTCTCTCTCTCTCTCGGTTACATTTGGCAATCCTTCCAGGGATCCACTGGGAAGTTATAAATTGTGTGCCTGGGGTCCTTGCAACGCACTCCATTAGAGCCCAGTTATCAATCTCTCCCAGGAATAATGTGGTTTTAGGAGCTGCCTCCCTGCATATAACCTGGCCTTTGCTGCTTTCCCTAAAGGAGTGTTTTGAGCTGGTAAGGCAGACAGGCACCCGACAAGCAGAGGAAATGGGGTGTCAATCAGACCTACAGCTGCCCCGTGCAGCCCCGGACTTGTGCTTTGTGGGCAGCACACAGATCTCCAGTCCTCAAGACAGGCCCTGAGCGTTCACTGTGACTTTCTCAACTTTCTAGTCCATGAAACCAAGGCCTGGACAGACCAAGGGTGAGAGCTGGGGCATACACCTATGCAGGCCAGGCGATACTGGGCCCCTGCGTGTTATGCTTCATAGTGACCAATGGGCATTTTCTAGAAATCAGGCCTGAGCGGCTCCTACAACATTTCTTAACAACTTCCAGCAATGAGATTTCACCAGAGGCAAAGAGACCCCAACACAGGACATGTGAAGAGGCCCAGGAGGGCTGTTAAGATTTGACAAGCAATGGAAAGGTGTCAAGATGACAAATGCTGTCTTGCCCCAGGCACCAGAGCTTCCCTTTGGGGAGTGATCTAATGAAATGAAACTTCCACCTTCCTGGGCTGGGTCGGCTGTTCACATCTCCCAGTGGAGCTCTGTCCTCCCTCACTTCCCCAGATCCCGTCCTTGTGGGGTACCTGGCTCAAGGCCTCACTCTTCCCTCCTGCTGCCTTTGCACTAGTTCCCCCTGAACCCCAGCAGTCATAAGAATTGAGGACAGGTGTGCCTGAACCAGGGACGTTTGGTGCGGGAGCCGTGGGAGGTGGCACAGTGACATGACTCTCCAGTGTGTGTCTTGGTGGGACAGAAGGAAGAGGTGTGGAGGTTCTCGGTGCTTTCCCCATAGCTAGTGTCTTCACTAACCAAAAACAGAGGAGCTGTGTCCTTTGGATTCTCTGACTTTATCTAAGCCCTTGGTTATCCATCCTGCTTCTTAAAATCTCCTCTACAGATGGAATCCACTTTCATTTCACCTCTAGCATTCACAGAACGGGGGGAAGAGAAGGGAGAGAGAGTGAGAGAATGAGAGAGTATATTCAAAGTCAGACCCATCACGGGCCAAACCTCTCTTCTGCCCCCACGAGCCTGCCCACCACTCTCTCTAAAAGGCTTTTTGCGTGAGCGATCCATACAAATTCAATTTGGGACTCTCAATAGAACGGCCACATAGAACCAATGGATAGGGTGGGTTAAAAAATTAAATATATGGCTCATCGTCAGGAGGGGAACTTTGGTTGACAACATTACTCTCTTAGCCAAGGGTTGAAGGCCAGGACGAAAGGTGGCCCCAAATGTTTCACAGATGTTCCGATCGTACCTGAAAATAGTAGGTACACTCTGGAAGAACTAGGTAAATTCATCAGCAGTCCAGAGACATGAATAAAATTGCAATACTGGACCAGCTATATAGATATTGAGATGTGCCATCTGAGGGGATGTTATAAGGAGAAAATCTAATCTGTGTCCTATTCCACCTTAATGGACCCCATCCATAAGGTTTTATTCAAAAATGTATCATTGGTCTGTGTTGGTATAGACTTCCATTTGAGCAAATCTCTTTGTTAGCCAGCTTGCTACATGTCGACCTTTGTATGCAAACCTTGTCTAATCCTCACGGCACCCTGAACCTGCGTTTCCCTGTGCCTGACACTTTCCCCCAGAAAATGCCACAGCCGGCTCCTTCACCTTCCGCCTGCCTCGGCTCAAACGGCACCTCTTCAGAAAGGCACCCCCACCGTCACCCTCTGCCCCCTTACCCTTCTTCATGGCACTTATTTTATAGATATCTTTGTCTCCCCAGCCTTCCGTGTGGGCAAGATCAGACTTCAGTGAGCATCAAGGATGACTTTGGAAGACAAATTTCAATTCAAAAGGGAAACACTCATCTTCGGGGTGTGTGTGTGCACACTTGTGCATGGGTTAGGAGAAAGACCTATCCTTCCCAATTTGACTTGGTATTAGTGCTGGTTTGTGGAAGAACACTCAGGAAGATGCTTTTGTTTGTTTTCTTTAACATGTATATGATAGTTCACAATGTACTGTGTTTTCATTGGAGCTTTGGGACACTTTCCTCTTGTGGTAGGCCAGCTCTGTCAGTTTGACTGATGGAGAAACTGAGTTAGGGTAGACTGCAGGACTCGTGACATGTTGTGAGGCTAATAAATAGAGAAAAGAGGCCCAAGGTGACCCTGGTGCATCAGACCCTGGAGGAAGCTCTTCTGCAAGGAAGTTGTATTCACCTGCCAACAGCCAAGCAGTCAAGACAGCAGGGAAGCTGGCCCAGCACAGCTTTTCTGTGTGTCCCAAGGAAGAAAGCACACAGATACTAGAGACAGGCCAGGGGGGGTTGACTTCCAGATCAACAGCTTAATTGCCATGTGGCCCTGGGCTTGTCACTTTGTCCCTGTAAACTTCAATCTACCAACCTGTAAATGGGGATGGTAATATCGCTCAGAGCTTGTGCAATCAGAAATAACGTATGCAGAGTGCCTAGCACAGTGCTTGACTTGGTGCTCAATAAGAAGTCACAGATTCAGAATCTGTTGCTGACCAATTTAGCAAGGTAACATCTTTTGGCTGACTTCAGATAAGAAGGATTTTAAAAGTGTAGGTACAGTTTTCTTAGATTCTGAAACTTGGAGGAAAATGTCCTACTTGCGAACCTCTCCTGCAAGGTCCCACCTTATTTGTCCTTGTCCTAGTTCAGCACGGAAGCAGCTGGCTGTGGTTTTCCACACCTGCAACATCACAGTGGCCTCCTGGGCAGGTGGCCCCTTCCATCCAGGGCTTAGCCCAGCCTCCTACAGCACCCTCCCACCCAGACCCCTTCCTCCCCTTACCCATGACCCCTCCACTTACCCTCTCATCTCCCGGACCTTAAGCACTGCTTCCTGTCTCACTTCCTACCTCTCTTTGCTCAAAGCCTCCACTCCACTTTGCTTCCCCTCCAAGCCATTGCCTGGGGCCTAAGCTCATTCATTCCTTTCCAACATCACCAGCGTCTGGCGTTACAGCCATGGCGTGGGTAAACCGGTGTGCTTTTAGCTGCTCCTCCCACCACTTACTTCGAAGCCCCGGATACCTGCCTCCTTCTGTCCCCTGTGCCTTTGCATACGTGAGTCCCTCTTCCTGGGATACCTCTCTACCCCTCTCATTGGGTGAACTCCTACTCACACTTTGCAGCCCACTTTAATATTATCCCCTCCTTGACTCACCAGGGGGAGTTAGTCCTGTTCTCTACCCTCCTATGAGACTGTGGGCATGCCTCTTTTAGATTTTTGTGCAGACATCCCTATCACTGCCTGGGGGGAATCGATTTGAGAATAGTAACTATGGATGCCATGACTCCATGTCCTCCTCCTGGGCACCCTCCAGGATGCCCTCGGGTGTGAGCTGATCTGGCCTTCCAGTGAGGTGAGATGACCTGGCCTTTCTCTGCTGCCACATCAGCTTCCTGTGGCATTCTGCACCACAGGCTACAGTAGGCACTCAATAAATATGTATTGAATTGGGGAAGAAAGAAAAGAAGGGAGGGAGGAAAGAAATGTGCTTTTATTCTCCTACCCTAGGGTTTTCCCTTAGAGAAAAAGAAACCAGACAAAACATCCTGAACATGTCCATCCTCCTCTGCTAACATCTTTGCTCCCTGTGACACAGACTTTTTGTCCCCTCACCAAGTTTGTACGTATCTGATAGCTTCTTTCTCACAAGGCTCCTCAAAACCTCATGCAAATTGTCCCATCAGATCTCTCCACCAGGCCTTGACAACTGCCTCGCCATGTCCAAGCTGCAGGGCGAGCACATCCAGGTCTGGCTGTGGGCGCCCACCCCGCTGAGCACCGTGCAGATTTCCGTACTGCAACCTCCAGCACCCATTTTTCCCACCAGCAGCCCAATGCTCCCCAAAAAGGAAAGAGCAGACCCAGGTTGGAGGCAGTGCTGGGATGGAATCGTGCATGCTTTTTATAGCTGGGGTGGGAACTCATGTACGTATGTGTGTCTAATGCTGTTTGTGAACATTTAAATTGTCATCGTGGGATTTAACGACTTGATGTACAGTTCTGCTGCAACATGACATAAGTGTCTCTAAAATTCACCAGGCTATGCAGAGTCGCACAATAAAAACAGGGCTCATGGGAAAAACAAGTGACACATTAAAAAAAAAAAAGAATGATAGGAACCTAATAGATATGATAGCACAGTTTTATGCATGATAAATTGTTAAAAATATATAGAAATACCACAACGAATAGGGTGATTTAGCTTAAAAGGGACTTGAAATTTGCTTGTGGGGGTGGGCGTGGGAAGGGCTGCAGCCTGTGAGGTTACTGTGAAGTGGTGCAAGGCGGCTCGTCTGAAGCCGGGCAGAGCTGTGCTAGGGGTGTGCATGGGTGAGGCTCCTACACACACGCTGAGCCGACGCGGTCGGTAGACGCCTGAGATGCGTGCGTGTGTGTGGTTGTGCCTTCCCGCATAGCCCAACAGCCCGGTGCAGTTTTCTGCATTTGCCTAGTGTTGCTCCTAGACAAAATCATGTATATTAGACTCTGTTTCCTAATGTATCAATTGCATTGGAACAAATTTGCATTTTCAAAACATGTGCTAGAGCAGGATGGACTGTACCACTCGATCAGGCTGTGGCCAAGGTGCTTGTCCTCCTCTTTTTATACAAGAACATTCCCACCTCCTCCCCGCACCCCATTACATCTGTGCCATCATGGGGTAAGATTTTGAAAGATCATTTAAAATTAAGAGCATCTATTTTTAAAAATGTCTTTTCTTATTTAACCGGGCCTGATATTGCCTTTGATATCACCGTCAAAGTTCTTCCAAATGGCAGGAGGAAGGACAGTTCACTCACAGTTGATGTCTGGGGGAACCACAACTTCCTTTCCCCATCGCACTCCCGGCTTGGTTTACTCTAGACCAGCCCTGCTTTCACTCAGGTCCGTGGTCTGTTTCTGCCATCTGGCCTCACCCTCTGCCTTCTAGTTATGACTTGAAAATTGTAAGACAAATTCCACATCATCTAGTAGTTGGCAGTTTCTCTTCAATAGGTTATCCCCTGTGCCCTAATTAGAGAAAGGTGCTTTCTTTGGTGGCAACAATCTTGTGCCAGGGTGACACAGCCTGGCCAACAACAGTACATGGCTGCCCTGACTCTGCCTTGAGCTGAGCTGGTCACATGTGCTTAGTTAGGTTCCATAGTATTGAGTGTTGGACCTGGAGACTCCAGCATGGCAAGAGAGGAGGAGGAGGAGGAGGAAGACAAAGGAGAACATGGCCTGAGACCCAGGACAGATGTGGGCAGGGGAGGCCCTTGCAGAGACTGACCCAGGGTTACCCAGATGGGGTCCCGTGTCACAGGCTGAGTCACGGCCCAGGCAAGGGAGTGGGGACCTGTGCCAACACCGGCAACCACATCGCTAGGCATTGTGTCCCCAGGGAACTGCGGTGTCCTCTGGCCTTTGTCTCAAGGGGCTGGGCAGGCATCTATTCTCAGCCTTCCTGGGCAGGGGCCTGAGTCTGTGGTGGATTTTCAGGCAGAGTGAGAACTTCTGAGAACCTGGAAGGGGGACTCCACACTGCACCTACTGACTCAGAGTCTCTAGGGGAAGGGCTTGGGGATCTGTATGTTTAGCCAGCATCCCCAGGAAGATTTTTATGTCCAGGCAAGCTTGGCAAGTCCTGGTCTAGGCCAGTAATTTTCACAATTCTTTTTAGCCTCATAACTTTTTTGCAAAGGGAGCATTTGCAGAACCCGGAGTTGCGGCAGGTAAAGCAAGGGAGGGGCCACCCCCCATTTCTTTCTCCTCTCTTTCCTCAAGGGAGAGACTCCCAGGGACACAGAAGAGAATTTGAAAACCACTGATTTAGTCCAGTGCCCCCATTGTACAGACGAGAAAGCGTGAGACCCTGAGAGGTTAAAATGCCTTGCTAGTGATCACATGGTAGGAAGTGGCAGGGCTGCTTTGTGAGCCTGAGGCACTCAGGTTACCTCTCAGTCTAAAGCTGGGAAGACTTTCACAAACCTAGAGAACCAGGCGGGGGAGAAAGGAAAGGCTGCCTCTGAACTGTGCCCTAGGATTTGAGCTCAGGGTCTGTCCCCTCTCCGTACTTGACTAGTTTCACAGCTCAGCAGCCACACAGACATGGAGAGCAGAGTTGATGTCAGAACAAAATCTGCAAGAGGCTTAAAACACTGATGGCAATGGACTAAATGTTTTTGTTGCCTCAAATAATTCATGCATTGAAATCCTAACCCCCAAAGTGATGCTATTAGGAGGTGATGAGGTCATGAGGGTGGAGCTCTTATGAATGGGATTAGCGCCCTTATAAGAGAGACTCCAGAGAGTTCTCTTGCTTTGTTTTTTGTTTGTTTGTTTTTGTTTTTGTTTGTTTTACATTTAAAGAAACAGTAAGTCTACAGACTGCCACCTGGAAGAGGCCCTCACCAGAACCCAGCCCTGCTGGCACCCTGATCTAGGACTTCCAGCTTCCAAAACTGGAAGACATAGATTTCTGTTGCTTATAAGTCATCCAGTCTGTGGTACTTGTTTAGAGCAGCTCAAAGGGACTACGACACCCAGGGACCTTCGCTGAGTGAGAAAAGCACCAATTCCATGTTGAGCAGCAATGAAAACACAGGGTGACCATGCATGACTTTGAACTGAAACTACCCCGTCCCGCTTGCCTGTTGAGACTTGGAATAAGTGTTAGAAAAGAGGCAGAGTATGACAGGGATTTGCTTCCATTTTCCAACCCACTTCACTCCCAGAGAGAAGTCACTCAGAGCTGGTTTACTTGTGCAGACTTGTAGCCCAGCAGGGGCTCTATCTGTTTGTCACATCTCTCTGGCCTCTTCACAAATGGCGGTCCGGTTGACACAGGCGGATCACGGATAAGTACTGAGGATTACTCTGTGTTTCCCCTCAGCCGAAAATGGTGCTCAAATGAACGGAGGCCGGATCAAAGAGCTGGGAGTAGGAGGTGGGAGATACCTGGAAGGGGCCACATTCTTTCCCCTTCCACCACGGTCATTTATTTTTCCTTTTAGAGGAGAGAAGTCAGATAACAAAATCCAATTTTCTGAACAGGAGAGAGTGAGAGAGAAAGAGAGAGAGAGGTGGAGGGAAGAAGCAAGAAAGAGAAAGAAAAAAAGAAATTTCTATTTCCATGTCACAAAGAAAGACAAATGAACACGAATTGGACAATATGTATTTTAGTATGACACTAAAGTGGTTTTATCCCTTTAGTTTTGGGGTAACAAATATGTACTTGGAATGGAAAACCCCAGTGACCCTGGGCCACCAGCCTATCCTTCCCACCCTGTCCCCTCCCATCCAGGATTACTCCTCACATGAACAGGCCAAAGTCACCTGGGCACTGGGGATGGTGAGGCACAAACCGGGGTCTCCCAAGAGTGGCTGCAGCCCACAGGTCTGGCTCACTCCGTGGGGCAAAGCATCAGGCTTCCAAGGGAAGTGGGGACACGGTTGCAACCAGGAGCTTGCACTCTGAGCCGTGTGATCATCCTCCTGCATTGATTCCATGGCACCAGCCTTTCCAGCTACACCTACTAGGGATTCAAGATGAGAAAAGGGGCTCGACAGAGGATGCAATGAGAAGTCAGCAGGCTGCCACCTGGAAGAGGCCCTCACCAGAACCTACCCTGATGTCACCCTGATCTGGGACTTCCAGCTTCCAGAACTAGAAGACATAGATTTTGTTGTTTATAAGACACCCAGTCTATGGTGCTTTGTGAGAGCAGCCCAAATGGACTACGGCATATCTCTGCCCATGAGTTTTTCAGTAACAGGTCAATGAAAACCCATTTCCAATGGCCTTAAACAAAACAAATAAAGAGCAAGGGGGATGTTCTTTGAAGACACTAAGTTTGGAGTAACTTGTTACACTGCAACGATAATCAGAACAGCACCCACCTCAGAGGGTTCTTGAGAGGATCTAAGGAGATATATGCATGACATGTTGGATATAGTAACAGCTCAATTAATATCAGCTATAAGTCTTCATAACCTTCTAAGATAGCTGTTTTAGGTAATATCTGACCTGAGAAGGGGTGATTTTCTGCGTCTGTAGAGGTATGCCATTCAGAATATAGGTCACTAATCAATCAAATTAAAACAGACAAACTTCCCGCCATCTCCCTCTCTTTGGAAGCTTGACAAGAAACCTCTTAATGTACGTTATTTGGAATCAGATGAAGTGCTCGCAATGCAATCTATGTGTATAATGCCAGAAAAATCTGAGTTTTTGATGAAGAGTCACCATCACTTGGCCATTTCTGCATGCAAAATAAATAAATAAATAGACAAAGGGAAGATTCAGGGCCAAGACTTAATAAAAAAGATGATCAACACCATCACATTTTAAAAATGTGTTTGAGGTCACATATTTTGTATTCTATCAGCTCTTTCCACACCACCCAATCCTCAAGCCAGTACAGGTATACCTCATTTTATTACACCTCACTTTATTGCATTTCACAAATATTGCATGTTTTAGAAGTTGAAGGTATGTGGCAACCTTACGTTTTTTCCAACAGCAGGTACTTATTTTGTGTCTCTGTCACATTTTGGTGATTTTCACAATATTTCAAATTTTTCATTATTATTATGCCAGTAATGGTGATCCATGATTAGCGATCTTTGATATAACTGTGGTAATTGTTTTGGGGCACTATGAACTGTGCCCACATAAGGTGGCCAACTTAATAAATGTTGTGTGTTCTGACCAGCCGTTCTGCCATCTGTGCCCATCTCTGGCGGGTCTTCCTATTCCCCAAGACACAAAAATATTGAAATTAGGCCAATTAATAACTAAAATGGCTTCTAAGTGTTCAATTGAAAGGAAGAGTTGCATGTCTCTCACGTTAAATCAAAATGTAGAACTGATTAAGCTTAGTGACAGAGGCGTGTCAAAAGCTGAGACAGGCTGAAAGCTAGGCCTCTGTGCCAAACAGTTAGCCAAGTTGCGAATGCAAAGGAAAAGTTCTTGAAGGAAATTAAATGTGCTATTCCAGAGAACATATCGTGATAATAAAGCGAAACAGGCTTATTGCTAATATGGAGAAAGTTCGAGTGGCCTGGATAGAAGATCAAATCAGCTACAACATTCCCTTACATCAAAGCCTTATCCAGAGCAAGGCGCTAAGTCTCTTCACTTCTGTGAAGGCAGAGAGAGGTGAGGAAGCTGCAGAAGAAAAGTTGGAAGCTAGCAGAGGTTGGTTCTTGGGTTTTAAGGAAAGAAGCTGTCTCCATAACGTAAAAGTACAAAGTGAAGCAGCAAGTGCTGAGACAGAAGCTGCAGCAAGTTATCCGATCCAGAAGACCTAGCTAAGATCACTGATGAAGGTGTCTACACTGAACAACAAATATTCAATGTAGATGAAACAGCCTTCTATTGGAAGAAGATGCCATCTAGGACATTCCTAGCTAAGGAGGAGAAGTCAATGCCCAGCTTCACAGCTTCAGAGGACAGGCCAACTCCCCTCTTAGGGGCTAATGCAGCTGGTGAGTTTAAGTTGAAGCCAGTGCTCATTTACCATTCTGAAAATCCTAGGCCCTTAAGAATGCTGCTAAATCTACTCTGGCTGTGCTCTATAAATGTCTATTTACAACATGGTTTACTGAATATTTTAAGCTCATTGTTGAGACCTACTTCACAGAAAAAAATGTTCCTTTCAAAATATTAGTGCTCATTGACAATGCAGCTGGCCACTCAAGAGCACTGATGGAAATGTACAAGGAGATTCATGTTGTTTTCATGCCTGCTAACACAACATCCATTCTACAGCCTGTGGATCAAGGAGTAATTTTGACTTTCAAAGTTATTGTTTAAGAAATATGTTTCATACAGCTATAGCTGCCATAGATCATGATTCCTCTGATGGATCTGGGCAAAGTAAATGGAAAATCTTCTGGAAAAGATTCACCATTCTAGATTCTGTTAAGAACATTCATGATTTTCAGGAGGAAATCAAAATATTAACAGGAGTTGGGAAGAAGTTGGTTCCAAGCCTCACGGATGACTTTGAGGAGTTCAAAATGTAAGTGGAGTAAGTAACGGTAGATGTGGTGGAGACAGCAAAAGAATTAGAAATAGAAGTGGAGGCCGAGGTAAGTGGAGGTGACTTACCTGCTACAAACTCAAGATAAAGCTTGAATTGATGAAGAGTTGCTTCTTATGGGTGAGCAAAAAATGTACTTTTTACAACACAATCTACTCCTGGTGAAGATGGTGTGAACATTGTTGAAATGACAACAAAGGATTTAGACTATTATATAAACTTTGTAGATAAAACAAGGGCAGGGACTGAGAGGATTGGCTCCAATTTTGAAAGAAGTTCTACTGTGGGTAAAATGCTATCAAACAGCATCACATGCTGCAGAGAACCCTTTGATGAAAGAGTCAGTGGTGTGGCAAATTTCATTGTTTTCTTATTTTAGGAAATTGCCACAGCCACCCCAACCTTTGGCAATCACCACCCTGATCAATCAGCGGTCGTCGACATCAAGGTAAGACCCTCTATCAGTGAAAAGATTATAACTCACTTAGTGCTCAGATGATCATCAGCATTTTTTTAGCAATAAAATATTTTTAATTAAGTATGTACATTTTTTAGACATAATGCTATTGCATACTTAATAGACTACAGAACAGTGTAAACATAACTTTTATATGCACTGGTAAAACCAAAAAATTCGTGTGACTTGCTTTATTACCATATTCACTTAATTACAGTGGCCTGGAACTGAACCCACAGTATCTCCAGGGAATGCCTGCAATATTTTAGTCTGTGCAACTTACAAAATAATAGGTTTTTCTAGGATAATACAGTAGAAACAATTTTAGCAAAGTCACAACCCACTGGTCAACCAAAGACAAGCTGGAGCTCTCTGAGCTGCATTAGGCAAATTGCTTCCCCTCTCCCATACTATTAATTGGAAATTAAATGGGGCTTTTGAAGACATTAATACAAAGTTTAGAAGTAATTAATTCCTGGCTGTATTTTCAGGTCATTGCACATAAATTTATATACATAATGAATGCTGCTTAAATTGGAATGGAATCAAAAAGTACACTTGTTTGAAGATTTCCTATTACTCAATAATACAATTTAATTTAACACATTTATTGAATACCCAATATATACCAGGTGCCAATAAAAAAATGATGACAAACCATTGCCCATGAAGTTGTCCCAGTTTTCCAATAAATTAAACTGAAAATCTATTTAAAATTTAAAGTGACAATTTATGCTGGGTCACAATGCTTATGCAACTTGGGAGAAGGCATTTTCTAGGACCTTTAAATTTTTTAATTTTTTAAATATTTCAAAAAGTATATGTTAAATGAATGAATGTTGCAGTTAATGTTCATTAGGTAACTAAAGTTTATCATAGCATAGACGGTGTTTCTGTGGACACCACTATTAACAATGTTAATGAAGTTTAACTTATAATTGCCATCTGATTTGTGGATAGTTTATCAAAATTATTTGCTGATAAAATTTCTCCCTGGGACTCACTGATGGATTCTTTTTAACACCCTTTCATTTTTCTAAGAGACCTGAATAAGCAACTAAGTAACTCAATCATTAAAGGGTAGAAATATCAACACTTTGCTTCTTGGTCATGATGGACTCACAGTGTCACTGTCATTTTGCTCACTCTGTAAATAGACTCTAGTGAAAATATATACATGATTCAAAGCTGCCATGTAAAATTGAGATCACCTAAACTTAGCTAGTTGCTCAAACTGCTATGATAGGCTTTGTAAAATGCAAGATTGATATTTGCCTGGGAATTCTGGACATTAAAGACTTTCTATTCTGTGCTGACGACAGAGGAGTGGCTTGAAGCTCCCTTCCCTCGGAGGCTGCTGTGGATCCACCTGCCTTGCTCAAGCAGGGGACATTTCCACACACCCTCTTCCGTGTCATCACACTGGCCACGCTTCTTGACCAAGCAGCACATGCCATGAGGAATGGAGAGAGCCTGCTCTCTGTCCCCCACCACCTAGTTTCTTCCTTTCATTATTTTAAAGTGACAAATAATGCAAACCTACAACAGAAGAGTGCCCTCTCCCCTTTTTTTCAGAGCAGTTGTTTTGCATATAACGTCTTGAGAGTCTCTGACTTTAAATGAATCGGCTGGGAGCATGGACAATGACGCCTCTCTGACAGGTGCTGGTACCACCTGTGGCTTTCTAAATCTTGAGTCCATCTGTCCTTCTCCCCCATCTGTTGCCTGTCAGAATTCTTCTCGATTTCCTCAGGCTTCTTAGCCTCTTGGTGGTCTGTTTGGATATCTGCTTACCCTTATCTTGAATCATTTTAGCTGATAAGAATATCCTCGGAAAAGTTGTCTAACAGATTTTTTTTTTAAACTCCTCTAATAACTACCAAGTACTCAGGAAATTATCTTAGTAGCTTAGTCACTTGTGAGAGTGACTCTCCAAGACTTCCAGAAGGAGGATTGCAATGTCTGCATGTTCCCACGCTCCACTGTCTCCTGCATTGGGCAGTACATGGTCTTTAAATTGTTAAATTTCAGTTACAGTGAATCCGCTATATAGGAAAACAGACTCTGCTGAGACACCTGTGTTTGAACCTATTTATGCGCTTTAATAATAGTGTCACTTTGGAAAAGTCATAACTTTCTCATCGGTGGAATAGGAATACCACCACCGACCTCACAGGCTAATTCAAGCAGGGCCGTGAGCGGTCCTCCACGAGCACTGAGTCCTTTCTCACTTCCCGTTTCTCCTGGGAAAGAGGTGAGTGGGAAGAGTCAGAAACAGCGAGGCACACTCAGTCACGGACCTATCAGTGCTGTGCAACGGCTCTATCTTTAGGGGACTCCTTCCTGATGGTTTCCTTTCATCTTCCTCCATCCATCCTCCCGAGACAGAGCGCACTGTCACTGTGCCTTCACCCCCACACCTCCGCTCAGGCACACACACACGTCCACACCCCTGACCTCTTCCCAGAGATGTCTCTACAAGGGACTCTACAGAAGGAGAGACCGAATCAGCCCATCGAAACCTTGTTAACACTGTCCAGAGGAGAGCAAAGTAAAAACAAACGTCAAGCCTCCTACGCGGCAGACAGAAGAATTCAGTCTGGGTTTGAAGATATTAATTGAAATCGAGAAATAATCTAGGATAAGAAAGGTAGAGAGGCTCTTTCCACTCAGATAAACCTTTAGAATTCTGGGAAGGGAATTTATTTTTAAAGAAATATCAGAAGCTGGAGGTACCACCCATACTGTTAGATAAGAAAAACAAAGTGGATTAAAGGTTCCTCTAGAAAAAGTTTCTTTCTTTTTTTTTTAATCTTCATATCTTTTCTGAAAATTCACATCTTAATGTTAAGAAGAACCAATTCCAGAAAATATGTTACCTTATTTAATGTCCTTTCAGAAAAGCGGAAATTAAGTTCTGGGGGAATGGTAATGACCTAGCTAAGGCGTAACACGTTAGAATGTGACAGACTCAGTCCTAAGGGTTGTACGTGCATCACCTTCCTCCGTTCTCACAATAACTCTATGAGGACAGTTCTATCGTTAGCCTGTTTTACAGATGAGGAAACCGAGGCACAGAGGGCTGAATAACTTGCTCTAGGCCACGTGAGTTGTAAACAGCAGAGCTAGGGTTTGAGGTGAGGAGCCAGGCTCCAGAACCCACATGCTGAACCAGGCTGCCACATGCGGTGACTTGAGGCGTGCCCTCTGCCACTGTCCCTACCAACGTGCTCATCCTCACACTGAGCTGTGTGGCCCCCTGCAGAGACGTGCGTCTGGCCATTGCTGCCATCACGCTGCTGTGAAGAAGCAAGGGTTGAGGTCACTGCAGCAAAGCGAATGAGGCAAAGATAGTGTTCCTTCTGCTGGGACCCAGTTATTTGGGGAAGGAAAGAAAAACGTCCAGATGTGGAGGTGGTTGAATTCTTACTCTTAAAGCTGACTGCTTATTTGGAAAGTGTGATTTCACTGGGGAATGCCCTCTGTAGCCACAGGATTGAGATAACACTTGGGAAGAGAAACAATAAATCTCCTTATTGAAAAACATGTAGCTCCTTACTTCATCCCCGTGGAGCTCTACCAAGAAGAGCTGATGATAATTGAAAACTAGCTGAGGAAAGATTGGAGGGGGTGGTTAAAAACTGCGTCAAATAGATCACTGAACCCTAAAGTGGTGAAAGTAGGAAAGACTCTAAAACCAGATTTAAAACAGTCCGTGTTATGTAGGATTTGACATTTGTCCCAAAGCTGGCCAAGTAATTTCAAAAATACTAGTTCAGCAACATTTATTGATTGCTAGGCGTTAGATTGCTGTGCCTGCTGCCGGAAAGATAAAGACAAATAAGTTACCCTTTCTTTCCTCAAGCATAGTGGGGCAGAGAGAGCAGATAACAGGCCAAGAAAACAAAGCATGGGACATTGGGTTATGCATATGCAAACCAGAAACAAAAAGAAAACAAAAACAAAGCAGAAGAAAATCAAAAGTGGAAGTTGCAGGAGGGAATCATCCCATTTGGAGTGAAGAATAGCCTCCCAGGACCTTGGCCAGATTCCAGAGGGAGAGTAGGTGTTTGCTAGACAGGGAAATGGTAGAGATCGGGTGGAGAAGAGCATTATGGAGAAATAAAGCAAGGTGTGCAGAGCCACAGAGGTCTAAAACAGCATGGCCAAGGGGCAAAAGGAATGCTTGGGTGTGCTGGAGGACAGAGTGCGAAAAGGAAGGGTGGTGGGAGGAACAGGACATGAGAACGGATTTGAGAGGTGAAACTGGAGGCAGAGAAGTTAAGTAAGGGCTACTATGGTTCAAGAAAAAGAAAAGGACAGGTTAGAATAAGCTGGGCTCAGTGCCGATGAAGAGGAGAAAGAGAGGGTGGATTTGAGAGACAATTAGAGGCTAAAATTAACAGGACTTGGAAAATGCTGGCATGTGTCAGGGAGACTTGAAGGTGACATCAGACAGAGGTCTTGTGTGCACGGTGACTACATAGAAGGTGGTGCTGGAAAGGTGGCTGAGGATGTCCACAGAGGACAAGATATGAGAGGTGAAACTGGGTCCAGGTTCTGAAGATGAGAGGCTGGGAGTAGGTGAGGACTCCATCTAGAAGGGGCTAGGTTTGCGGCAGGCACTCTGAGGTGGGAGCTTAAAACTGTTCTCTGCCAGCAGAACACCTGTTGGAAAATTTAAAATATGGCGGTCACAGTGGTGGACAGACTGTGTGTATGGTGGCCACCAGGCCCTCTGCCCCCGTGTTCACATCTGTGTAATCCTCTCCCCTGGAGTGTGGCTGGGCAGGGCCTGCAACTTGCTTCTAACCAATAACATACAACAAAATGATGGGATGCCACTCCCATGATTATGTTATATTATAAAAGACTCTCTTTTTCTTGTAGATCCCCACTAGAGATTCTCCTTGCTGGCTTGATGAGCTAAGTGGCCATGCTGAGGAGGCCCCATGGCAGGGAATCTCAGGCAGTCTCCAGAGCTGAGGGTGGCCCCCAGCTGACAACCAGTCCCACAGCTGCAATGAAGTAGGCCAACAACTAGAATGAGCTTGGGAGTAGATTCCTCCCCAGCAGAGCCTCCAGATGAGAATGCAGCCCAGTGGCCTTCTTCACTGCAGCCTGTGAGGTCCTGAGCAGAGACCCAACTACGCCATGCCCAGACTCCTGACCCATGGAGACTAGGAGATAATAAATGTGTACTGTTTTAAGCCACTAAGTTTGTGGTAGCTGGTTACAGCAGCATCAGGAAACTAACACAATCACACGGTGGAATGCACCCAGAGCAAAACTACAAATACCCCAGGGGTTTTGAGGACTAGGAAGAAAGGAAGAAGAAAAGCAAATGGTCAAGGTGGCTTCTGCTGCTGTGATAGAGGAAGGCCAGCTGTGTACCGCCCAGCTCTGGGCCTAACAGAAGCCACTTTCCCTCTGGGATGCCTTGGGGTTTCTCACAAAATGAAAGACCATCCCTAAAAATCATGTGGATGGGGAACAGACTACGTGTGCTTCCACGTGCCCTGTGGATGGAGTGTCTGCCCCATTGCAGAGAGGAACACTGGAGCCTGGGGTCAGCAGAAACTGCTCCGCCACAGCAGCCCACACTTGCATCTTTGCCTGACCTCCTCTGGTCCCAGACCCTCCTCCCAGTCTCTTCCAAAGCTGTGTACTTCACATGCTTGCTGTGATAGAAAACCTTCCTATTCTTTCCCTTTTTCCCTCCTTTGTATTCAGAAATGACAACTTTCACGTACAACTTTTCACATGCAATTCAATGCTATTTTAGGTAAAATTTTATGGGTAACCTAGCCATATTTATGTCCCATCCACCTACACGTGCACACACACGTAGAGACAAGGATGAAGAATGCTGTCGTCCATTACAGAGCAGTTGGGGTCCTATCTGTAAGTTATGATAATATGTGAAAGGTAATCGTTACTTTGCTTAAAACCCTGCCTTGATTGCTTGTTATTATGTGAAAGTGTGGTGAGGAACTCAATTTTTGCTTAGAAATGTAAAATGCATAAAGTCCAAATCTTAGTTGCTGACAGCCATTAAGAACCCTTGTGAAAGAAAGAGAGCTCTGTTCCAACCCACTCTTGGGTTTAATAAGAACAAGCACTCCCATTTGCCGAAGAGCTTATAATAACATAGGCCCCTGTGCTAGGCACTCAATGCACTTTATCTCATGCAGTCCTCACAACAATGACAGAAGAGTGAATATTATCATCTGCAATTTAGCAAAAGACGAGCTAAGGCTTGGGAGGTCAGATCAAGTACCCAGCTGGTCAGATCCAAACCAATGCCTCTGTCCACCACAGTGGCAGAGAGAGGCATTAGCAAGATCCAACCATGTTCTTTACTCTTTTAGCCTTTTCTCCAACTTAGATACAAAGATCCTAGAGGTCTACTCAAAAGCTGGTTGGACACAAGAAACATTTCCTCCTTATTTAAAAGATGACAAGCTCTGAGCAGCAAGTGGTGCCTGCCCAGGCAGAGTGGACCCTGCCTACAGAAAACCAGCTGTGCGTGCAACTCAACAGCTCAAGAGAGGCTCTTCCAACAGAGCTTCCCCCAAACATCTGCTCCTCCACCTGTGGGCTTGTGAAGGTGCAGGTAGAGTCTGTCTCATTCACCATGGCAACCTCCCTGCTGGGCACATAGGAGGCCCTCAAGGAATATTAGTTGGACAATTGAGGGAGTAAATGGATTGATGAACAGATGAATGGATGGACAGGGAGATGGACAGAAGGATGAAGAACAGATTAATGGATGGAAGCCCAACTCAAGAGAGGGACAGAAACAAGTTCAGCTCCTTTTGATCCCTGTTCCTCATTTCTGGCTATGAACTCCTGGGCATCCTAAAACTTTGAAGACGCAAAGTAGCAGGTAAGAACATTTTGTTTTCTCCTCTGTTGTCTCTAGGCACATTTTTCCAAGATGTATTTTAAAAGGGACAGTAGACAAAGGATATTTATTTTGTTTAGCATCCAGGCAAAGAGTTTTCTAAAAAACAGCAAATTGAAAGACAGAAATCATTCCTGCCATGTGGAATTCTTCATCTGGGGCCTTGCATACTCGGCCCCTGAATGGACATGCAGGGAGCTTGAGAAAAGGCACATTTCGAGAGGGAAGCACAGAGTCCTGCCATGTCCCTGCGGGAATACAAATAAATTAATAAATTAAGCCAAGCCAGGCCTGCAAAATGCCTAACTAGACATCCAAATACCATGGCTCCAAGCTTCTCGGCCTTATCTGCATTCTTGAAGTTTCCCCAGAGCCTCTGGCAAGCTGGCTCCCAGAGCTGATCTCTTGATACCGACGTGGCAAATGGGGTAATGACTTCAGGTCTGTGCCATGGATAAAGGGTGTGCAGTTCATGCATGGAGGAAAGCACGGGCTTCCTGTCCTCTTGCGTGGAGCCATGACCTCATCCTGCCTTGCCTCTTGTCTCCAAAATGCATCCCTTAGAGGCCAAGGAAGCAGGCAAACCAGGAGGCAGGGGCCGTCATCGGCGAGAAAGGCTTCTTTGTTGTGAAGTGGCTTTGGGTGGGGACATCTGCCAAACTGGCTGCGTGGAGCTGAGGACAAGGCCAGGGTGATCCAGAGGGAGGCAAACAGTGATATACAAACTTTTCCCACTAGCCTTGATCCGCAGGGAAAGCTGTTTCCAGATGAGGCCTTTCATCGACTTCCTACCGAGAGACCTCAAGGCGCCTAGACCACATGTTGCATGCTGTGTGGATCATCCAACACAAACAGCGTCCAATGCTGCCAACTCTCAGTTATCCAGGAGCTGTTCACGGAGGGTGTGGGTTACCCAGGGCCCTGCTTCCTCCTCCCCCAACAGCTTGTGCCGCCCTCCAGCTCCTCCCAGAGGAGGCTCCTGCAAGGCTCAGCCCTGCTGCTTTCCTGTTGGCATTTGTAGGATTCTAAAGGAGCAATGTCAGGACAGACCTTACCCATCATCCATTGCAATCTTTCCATGTCACAGATGTGGGCAATGGGGCACAGAATGGGGAAGTTAGAGGCAGACTGGACCCCAAAGCTTAGTCCTAGGATCTCTGTCCAGCCCAGAGCCTTAACCCAGTTTAAAACAGTTGGTAACCGGGGAGTTTGGGGACCTACGTTGTCTTCATTCATCTGTTCTTCACTCAGTGTCCCCTCATGTCCTGTGTATAAAATCTAAATATGTTGGCCTGGGATGGGAATAGAAGCTAGATTTCATCTTGAAGGCCAAATCCAATCAACTGACAGTGGCTGCCCAAAGAGGTACGGACAAGGACATGGAATGTCATGACCGACTGGAGATTCTTTCTTGGACAAAGGAATGGAGAGGTACAATAGCCACTCCAGGCTCCGCATGAAGGCCGCTACAACCTGGCCTCACCTTCCTCACCTAGCCCCATTTCCTCTCCCCAAACAGAGCTCCTGTGCTGAGCGCTGAGCCTGGCTCAGCCTTCTCAGGGAACCACAGTTGTGCCTTTCTCCTGCTTCTGTGTTTTCTTCATATGTGTGCCCTCCTGCCCAGGACTGTCCACAATTCTCTCCATCCTTCAAGTCAAGCCACGGGCCTGTGTCTCTGCCCAGCCTCCCCAACTGTGACAGCCCACACACGTGGCAGCTGGGTGGTCCTGGGCCACACAACCTAGCATCGGATTCCACAGTCTTGCTCTGGGCCTGGGTGAGTTCGTTTGTGCTAGTCTTTCGCCCCAACTAGGAAGGGGTTCCTTGTATTCCCAAGAATAGTGGAGATGCAGCAAGTTTTCAATGATTAACATTAGAGTCAATATGACCAGCGAATTTAATATTTTTAAAAAATTTAAATCTAAATTTTTTAGATTTTTACATATTTTAGATTTTAGATTTTTTACATATTTTATTAGTTAGAAGAGAAGGACAACTTAGGGATTCTCTCCTCTTCATCTTGTCCCTTATTCATTCAGCCGTTACCTCCTTCAAAAACCAATCATAGTGAGCCTGAGATGAAAGCAACATTGTCGGAAAATCAAACCCAAGTATGTGCCTGAGCAAATTAATTTAATATAAATTCTTGGCACCTCAATAAGTCAAGGAGAGAGATTGTTCAGCCTTCCAAGTACAGTCTTAAGCTAAGCAGATGTTAACTGTCATTTATTCTAGGATTTGTTCCTAGGAACTTAGGAAGGAAGTCAGATATAGATAACACCCCTAAAGATTTTGTTTAGCTCTTTAAATAGAAAAATAGTCATGCAAAAATGTTCACAATTTCTTCCCCTCAGCAAAAACCTGCAAGTTTTTTCTTTTAAAGAAAGAAAATGAACCAATTATCATCACTGATATTATTATCATAAAGGAAAATAATGCCCAAACAAGGCGTTATTTATCCAGCAGCTGTCTCTAAGGCACTCAGAAATTTGTATTAGTGGGTAACAGAAGGAAGAATAAACATTCAGAATCTTTTACCATTATTAAGGGCTCCCTGCATATTTTTCCAATTTCTTTTTAGATAAGGTTATTAGTGTGTATTTGCCAATAGAACCGGCTGGTAGACCACTGAAGCCCTTTCTTTGCCATCATCCACCCCCTCCCCCACCAACACGCCTTCATTCCCACTGTGAGCACCAATGTCGCCAGCACCCTGGAGCTTCTTCCATGGGTACCACCTCTGCTCCCTTAGATGAGTGAGGAGGCCCCTCAAATAAGTCACGCCCACTGCCCTGGGCTTGGGAGGGTTTACCTTGTGTACTCACAGCTTCTCAGAGTTTGAGACCTTATTTTTAAGGGATGGGGCAGTTCAATCTCTTAATACCATGAAGAGCCAGGAAGAGGAAAGGGGGTGTTCTCCCACCAAGCCAGGCCTGGGCAGGCTGGCAGGGAACTTGCTCCAGCACACCCACCACCCACAGCCCAGGGAAACACGCAGGTTTCCAGACTGTGCTTCTAAGAACCCAGGCTCCCCTCGGGTCCTGGGGCAGGGCCCGCAGCTCCCCGAAACACCTTGCCCCAGAGCCAGAGCCTCTCTGCTTTAGTCTACACTGGTGCACACCGAGGTTCTGAGTGACATGATTGGGTAACAAAGCCTTTTTGCTTTTCAAAATGGAAAAGCTACTGATCTAACGAATGCCTCATCGCCTTAGAATTCCACGGTACTGAAAATGGCCTTTTCAAAGAGAGTTTGCTTGAAATACCTGGGGAGTAAAAAGCTGTGGAAGTTACAGGGACCAAGAGCAAAGCTTATTTGGGCCGATTTTTTTCCCCTTTTTTCCCCCAGGGGAAAGGAACCTGTGAATGTCAAATTTAAAAACATTAGCTGAGAAGTCTGTCTAACAAGGCAGTTTCATAGATTTCTGTTTTGTTGAAATCTGACAAAATTTCAAAAAGAAATATTTTTGGAATCAATGAAAGCTCTTTATTGTAAGGTAAGAGAACTACAAAAAAAAAAAAAAAAAAGCAAAACAACCATGGGGGGAGAAAAAATCCCTCCTAGCTACTGTCACCATCATCCTCTTTTTAAAGGGAATATTTACCATCAAAATCAGGAGAAGGACACGATAGCAAAAGAGAGGAAAGTTCTTTAAATCAAAGAAGTTTAGTTTTGTGAGAAATGCAGCCCATGGCCTTATCTTCCTCGTTTTGCCGCAGACAGGTGGAAATTCCCTCAGGGTCCTGTCGTCGGATGGTGGGGAATTCTCAGAGTGGCGCGATCCGGTCCGAGCAGCCCACGTGTGCTTCCCAGGCGTCTTGGGCTGGAGGACCTCTGCGTGTCTGAGTGTCTGGAGCCTCGCTCGCTCGTCCTGTCAAGTCTGGCCGCAGTCTGGGAGCCAGCGGGGCAGTGTTTGTGGAGCCAAAGTGGAGATTAAGTCATGTTTTAGAGGTGACCTCTGTCCACCCCTTGCTGCAGGCATCCCCTCCCCTCCGGGCCTCGCTCCTCAGCAGCTCCCCACCTACCCGCTTGTGCTTTTGTTCCGCAGAAAGCCCCTGCCTGCCAACCCAAGAGCCAACAGGGTCCCCCAACACCCACTGTCACTGCCCGGCCCCCACCCACGCCCACGATTGCCTTCTCCTCAAATGGACCTGGTCTTTGTTGTTCTGATTAGATTATCTCTGCCTTAGGGACCTAAAGGACGGTCCCTAGCAGCCCTGGCTGGAAAGACAGGTCACATAATCCCTGTTATCAAGAGGCTTGTCATTTAGCATGTAGATCAACTAATTCTTTCGATACCGGGGGAGTAATTGTGCATCTTAATATTGATTTTTTTGAAGATACAATCGCCTGCATTCCTGAGTCAGACTCACTTACTGAAGCTAAAAGGTTCCACTTACTATATTATGAAACCACCCCCACCCCCACCACATGCTCCATCCCAAGTTAATGCTGCAAAGCTGGACAAATCGGAAGGGCTTTGTGTTTTTCCACTTGGTCCAATTTCAGAATGAGCCTCCAGTTGAGGAAAAACGGAAAAAAAAAATTCTGGCTATTGTAAGACAGTGCGTGTGTTTGTGTTTAGGGTGGGGAGGGGGGAATATTCTGCCACTCCCCACCACCCACCAGACTGGCTCATATGTCCCCCACTCCCCAAGCTTTGGGGTGCAGTGCTACATTGGGCTCCTAATTTAATGAGGCCATCCTATCAGGTTTCTATGTTTCATGATGAATTAATAGGCCAGGCTTTCAAATTAGGCCAAGGACATTTTCTTATCAAATACCCTTCCAGAGGCAATGGGAGGCAGAGGAAGAAAAATTTGGGCTGTAGCAGTAAGGAAAAAAAATGGTACCTCTCAAAAGATCAAAAATGCACTGAGATTTGGGACATACAGAGATGTTGATCCTACACTATGAAGAGGTACGAGGCAAAGGCAGACAGCAGCCTAGGGCCAAATGTACAATTGTTCTGCCCAGAAAGTTCAGTGCCCCTACGTACTAGGGTGCCTGCTGCAGAAGGTACATCATTGTCCATTGTATTGACAGTCATAATAATATCGCCACTCTTGATTGAGAATCCGCCATGTGCTTGGCACAGTGCGGCAGAGTGTGTGCTTTATACACATTACACACATGACCCCATTTCATCCTCACAGACAAGCCTGAGGGGCGTGTTCTATTAATTGATTCCATATTACAGATGAGATGACTGAGGTCCAGATAGATTCACCCACAGTTCCCAAATCAATAAATGGCAGAGCTAGATTCCAACCCAAGGCTGCCTAGCTCCTAAACTTGTAGTCCTAACTAAAAAAGCTCCTCTTCATTCTTCTGCTGGTTGATAAGGGGTCTATGCATTCATTCCATTGTCTTTTCACTCATTCTGAGAAGATTGCTCATCTTTCAGGCTCTAGGTGCCAAGAAGAGAAAAACATTGCACTGTGCAGGGCGGAGGGAGAAAGGCAAAAATATTCAAATAGTATATTCATTAAATGAGATGCACAAAATGCAGCAGGAACACTGGAAAGGGATCGCCTTAAAGAGTCCACAAAGGTTTTAGGGTATAAGTTGTTTTGTTTTTAAAAAGACCTTGAAAATGATTAGATGCCTAAAAGAGAATGAGGAAAGGCTGAGCTAAGAGAAATTCTCATTAAAAGTCTGTTCTATATACAAGCTAATGAAATCACGCTATTTCCTTTGGTATTATGTGAAATCTTCTACCCCAGGCTCTAGATGTGTATTTTTACTGCTTGCAGAGTGAAACTAACAAAGTCTTCAAACAGAAGAGCAGGTGCAGCGGACTTCCAAACACTCTGAATGGAGATCTGGAATGTGTTGGGGACAAGATACTAATATAAGACTTTTTGAGTTATATTCTGTATCCAATTAGGGAAGAGTTATATTTACTTTTTTAATGTTTAATTGTAATGCAGGCCAGGCACGGTGGCTCAGGTCTGTAATCCTAACACCCTGGGAGGCCGAGGCGGGAGGATTGCTTGAGGTCAGGAGTTCAAGACCAGCCTGAGCAAGAGGGAGACCCCGTCTCTACCAAAAATAGAAAAAATTAGCCGGGCATGGTGGCGCATGCCTGTAGTCCCAACTACTTGGGAGGTGGAGACAGAAGGATCACTTGAGCCCAGGAGTTTGAAGTTGCTGTGAGCTAGGCTGATGCCACAGCACTCTAGCCCAGCAGCAGAGTGAGACTCTATCTCAAAAAAAAAAAAGAAAGAAAGAAAGAAACAAAAGCAATGTGTGGTTAAACAGACTTTTAGATGTCTGTCCTGTGACTTCTAACTTTTATTTTATTGTTTTGCTAAGCTATCTTTCTTGTGCTATCAGGCTGCAAAGTCTTTGTGGAACACACTGTAGGGGCTTAGTTCAGTATCTGGCATGTAGTAGGTGCTCAATAAATGTTAAAATAAAAACTGAATGAACAAATGCCTGTGAAACTTATTTTTAAAGCAAATGTTATACCCATTGTACCATGGATGTGTACCATGCCTGTGTCATACTTTTCTGGAATAGTCATGGCTTTAAACATTCTGTTCTTTTGTCCCCAGCAAGCAACAAGGTGGCCATTCTAATATTTGAGCCTCCAGATACCATCTTATTGCTTCTTGTGCCCAAAACCAATTACCAAGATTCTTTGTCAACTCATGTGTCCCAACTTTCCCATAGCAACAGAGAAGCTGCGTTCTGGGTAAGAAGGTAGACACCATCGGGGGCATAAAAAGTATAACCCGACAATTTGAGTTCCAGTAGTTTTTGGTGTTCTCGTTAAGGAAGTGAACTCTTTACACAACATTTATTCACTCATCAGCAAACACTGTTTGAATTTTCAGAGAACACTGAACATGTTTAACTGTAGAAAATTTCATTAAAAGTTTGGTGAGAATTTGGTTGACAATATTTAACTTGTCAGCCTTGATCATCATCAAATCTACATTTGTCCAACATGGATTTTGTCATTTTAAAGATTTAAACATCAAAGAAAGCACAGCATAGTACTAGAAATTGGGATTCTAAACCTGTAGTGGACAGTTGTCATATTCTCACCTGCCCATCAGCTTTTAAATAACCTCCCTTTATTAGCTGAACTATCATGTCTCCAAATGTAGAAGTTGGAACTGAAGTTTCTCTCTTGCACCTGGAACACAGCATGTGACCTGGGTGTTCATCAGCCATTGTGCCTGGGCAAGATTTCCATATGGAAGATCCCGCTGCAGAAATGGCCTCAAAACAGGTAGAAAAACGTTGTGCAGTAAAGTTCAATCTCCAGTCCTTAACGTCTGGTAGCAGCAGAGACAATTCCCTTGTCAGACCGTGCCCTCTGGAGGGTTTGGTCATTGCTCCTACGTGCTAAGCCTCAGGTCCCTTTTCTCCAGCCCTTCTCCCAATTCTGTGACTTCCCTCATATCCATTAATAAATTGCTTTCCTGCTTAAACTAGTCAGAGTGGATTCTGGTTGCTTTGCAACTAGGAACACGGACTCCTAGATGACAAAAGATGACATTCAGTAGTAAAAATAGGTCGGGTGCGGTAGCTCACTCCTATAATCCTGGCACCCTGGGAGGCAGAGGTGGGAGGATTGCTTGAGCTCAGGAATTTGAGAGCAGCCTGAGCAAGAGTGAGACCCTCTCTCTACAAAAAAATAGAAAACTTAGCCTGGTGTGGTGGCTTACACCTGTAGTCCCAGGTACTCAGGATGCTAAGGCAAGAGGATGGCTTGAGCCCAGGAGTCTGAGGTTGTAGTGAGCTGATGACATCACTGTACTCTACCCAGGGTGACAGAGTAAAACTCTGTCTCAAAAAAAACCTTAGTAAAAATCATCTTGACACTTACACAGAGTACATTATCTGGCAGTCCAAGGTGACCTCTGAATATGTCTGCACATCCGAGAACAATGGGTTGAAAAGTCAAACAGCTCAATCCTGCAGAAATCCAAGCAACTGTCTGTTATAATACAGTTAGGGGCTTTCTGGTTGGGCATATTACTATATTTAATCAAACAGCCTGGAAGTTAATCCTGAGCTTCCTGTTATTTAAGAAAATATTCATTTGAAATAAGCAAATGATTTTTCCTAGGACTGAAGCTACTATTTCCCAGCTTTAATGCAAGATTAAGTTCTAAAGTTCTAGTATTTTATAAACCTATAATACCTGCTGTATTAATATTATTATATGGTTTGCTAGGGCTGCCATAACCAAGTCCCACAGACTGGGTGGCTTAAACAACAGAAATGTATTACCTCCCAGTTCTGGAGGCTGGAAGTCCAAGATCAAGGTGTCAGCAGGGTTGATGGTTTCTGAGGCCTCTCTGCTTGGCTTATCTTCTTACTGGGTCCTCACACCAGCACCCCTCTGTCTGTGCAGTCTATGCTCTAATCTCCTGTTCTTATAAGGACACTTGTCATATCAGATTAGAGCCCACCCCTAAGACCTCATTCTACCTAAATCACCTCTTTAAAGGTCCTGTCTCCAAATGCAGTCACATTCTGAGGTACTGGGAGTTAGGACTTCAACATATGAATTTGGGGGGGTACATAATTCAGCCCAAAATATTTATGTTCACCTAATTGTTTAAATCTAAGACTGATTTGGAGAAGCTAATTTCAAAAGTTACCACTACTTCTGTTTAGTTTTACATAAATCTTTATAATGGAATAATCTGCTGGTTATTACTGGAAAACTCTGTTCAGAATGTGAGGTTAGACCTCTACTTCCCCGCACCCGCCATCCTCTACAATTCCAAGTTTACTTTTTAAGGAATTAAAATAGGAACATCTAAGCAGCGCTTCTCCATATCCAGTCCTCCTCACCCTCCAAGCCCAGGCTAAAACCCCACTTTCACCACGAGGCCTCTCCCAGCCTCCTGCAGCCGGAGGGGCTTTGTGCTCTTCTGAACTTGGAGAGCACACGAACTGTGGCCCCCTGACAGCATCAGCTCCTACACGGGTTGGAGTTTTCCACCCTCAGGTCTGATTTCCCCTTCTATAATAAACTGGAAGTTCTTAAGGACATGTCTGATTCATCTTTGGTTCCCACACATCCCAGCAGGGAGAGAGCACAATACATCTACCCAGTTCTCATGGTGTAACATGAAGGGCCCCTTTCCATCACGATTTTCCAAACATCCTTTCTCCAGTGCGTTATGCCCAGGCCTCTGGACTCACGCTCCCCTTCTTGTCACTCCCAAGTACCTCCAGCAAGACCCCCATCAGAGTTTCTTGGCCTTTCTCCTTCTTTTACAATCCCAATGACCTTTGTCAACAATGATTAACATTGCTTAACTCTTTCCCCTTTGTGTCTCATCCTTGGGTGGGGGCAGAGGGAAGGATCCTTGCCCCGCAGGCACTGTAGTATGCTGCTGTGGGCACAGGACACGTGAGCTCCCAGCCCCAGGCCCTACTGTGGAAAATGCAGGGCACTAAAGGGCTGTCCCAGATGAAAGCTGCAGAAGACATGGAGTAAGACATGAGCCCCCACGTCCATGGCAGCACCATCACAATAGCCAAAAGTAGAAACAACCTAGCTGTCCGCTGAGGGACGAAAGGGTACAGAGAAGTGATACACACATACAATGGCATAGTATTCAGCTTTAATAAAGACGGAGGTCCTGCCATATGCAGCAACGTGGATGAACTGATAGGACGCTATGCTAAGTGACGCTATGCCGGTCACAGAAGGACAAATGCTGCGTGATTCCAGTCATATGAGGTATCTAAAATAGGCAAATTCATAGAAACAGAAAGCAGAATGGTGATTGTTTGAGCAGGGAGGAGGGGGAAATTGGGAGTTGCTGTTCAACTGGTATAAAGTTTCAGTTATACCCAATGATTATGTTCTGGAGATCTGCTGAACAACATTGTGCTTATAGTTAACAGTACTGTATTGTGCACTTAAAACTCTGTTAAGAGGGTACATCTTTTAAGTGTTCTTAAAAAAAAAAACTCAAAAGATATGAGCAGGCCTGCCCAGCAGAGGGCAGTGCAGTGCACACACCAGCCACTGCAACTGGTGCCCAGGGGAGGCCTGGATTGCCCCTCCCGTGTCCTAAGCAATGTCACTAAGGCAGGGGCGCCGAACCTGTGGCCTTCAGGCCACATGTGGCCTGCTAGGTCCTGAAGTGTTGCCTTTTGACTGAATCCAAATTTTATAGAAGAAATCCTCTTATTTTCATTACTACATTTTTGTTCATCTTCTATGTTTTTATTTTATTTTTAAAATGAATGTATTTAAAATACCAAAGAATAAAATAAATTTCAATAAAATAACATTCCCAGATTGACCAGCACAATTAGAACACTAGTAAGCTGTAAGTGCTAAATTGATGACTCCTACACTCATGATTTACTTCTAACTTCCCCTGCCTGACTGATGCCACTACCACACAAGGCTGGTTGGTGAGAGGTTATGGAGGTCGAGGACGTCAGTCTGTTATCAGCTTTTGACAATGGTGCACTGTGTTCTGTGTGAAGTAGAATTCGTGAATAGTTGCACAGCTCCATAGCATTTTTTAAGTCTGTCTGCTTAACAGCCCGTCATGTCAAAGAAGACCAAGAGAACACTGAAGGAAAAACAGATTTTTAAATGAGAATTGGGAATTGCAATAATATCTTGTTTTGTTGTGATACTGCAACATCACACTTTGGGCACTCTTGCAAACATAACACAGAGAATAGATAACCTTTGACAACTTTCAAAATATTAATAAATGTCATGAAGTTGGACTGAATTTGGTAAATTTAGTGCATGTATGTATAGAAGGTGCACCTTCCATGACAGGAAAACATGAAGGATTTATTGCACAGATTTAAAAAAGTCTTAACAGATCCAGATGCTCTGATTTTTTTTCATTGTATCTTGCATCAGCAAAATCTCTGTGCTAAAGGTACTATTTTAAGTGACACTTTGCAACAAGTTATAGGTATTGTTAACTATACTTGTGCAAATGCAACACAGTGTGATCAGCTTCTTAAAATGTTAAAGTTGAACAATGAGGTATTTGGTGTGGATTTGCCATATCATTCTAAAGTGCATTGGCTATCACAGGGACAGGTGTTAGCCAAAGTGTTATCTCTGTGAGAGCAGATAGTTAAATTTTATGAAGAATAGAATCAGCAATGTGAATTATTGAAAGATTTCTATAGTAATGCAACATTTCTATGTGATATCATGTCAAACCAAAATGACTTGAATATTTCTTTGCAAGGTAAAACTAAGTCTATATATGATATGTGGCAAAAAATACAAGCATTTCCAAAAAAGCTACATTTTAAAAACACTTCTTCTTCAAAAGGAAATTTCAGATGAACATTTTCCCCAGTTAGCAAAGGTCACTGTTGAGCAGGATGATGTATGAGAATCATTTGAAGAATATGCAGCTGTTATAGACCTATTCATTGGAGAATACAATGAAGGGTTCACTGCCTTTGAGAATCATGACATCACACTCACATTAGCATTTCAGCCTCACCTAGTTGATATCACCAAGATACCTAAAGAACTACAGATGGAATTGATTGAGCTCTCAGTAGATGGCAATTTAAAGTCATTTTTTGATGCTAAGAAAGATCCAATTGAAATACGAAAAACTGCAATGGAATACCTACCCATTGCTTTGGCAACATGCCCGAAGAATGCGTTCTTGCTTTCCAATCACTTATTGCTGCTCCTACCTAAGCCAAATCGAGATGCCGTTAAGGTCAGAAGTGACTGGTCCCATCTAGAGGATCAACTGAAACTGTGGACCTCCATGCTACAACCAGATATTCAAATGCTTTCCAACAAAAAGCAGACACAACAAAGTCTTAAAAGGGTAGTTAACTTTAAAATTAACAAATAGTTTTCATCTTTTCAAATTATTAAGTACATATTAGTTAGTTAAGTACATATTTTTACAAAATAATGTACATTTTAAGTATATCTAATTGAAGTTTCTTGAATGTGGCCTTATTTCATTACAGCTAAATTAATGTGGCCTTCCAACATGAAAAATTCCCCATCCCTGCAAGCCTTCTGCCAGTGGAAGAGAGAAGGGGGCAACTGTTGTTTTCTTTTGTTAGGCTCTTCTTTGTTTTAATTTTTAAATCCTGTTTTTGTTAAAGTGCAATTTTTCTTCTTAAAAATGACTATTAGCAATAAAAATGATGTGTTTCTCCCTCCAACCTTGGTAAGAATGGAATAAAACTAAAGTTCATTTGCTTATGGTGCAGATTCTAATAACATACATCAGCACACCAAACTATTGTCCTCTATTGACTATCTTTAAAGAATCTTCAATGTTCATTCATTTAAAACAGAGAAGCCAACACTCAAAGTGTATCTGTGTCTTGTGCTATAAGAAAATCTACAAGTGCCACTCAAACAGACATTTATTATTTCCTTTAAAATAAAGAGACAAAGCAAGAATATTTGTAGTCATAGGGCATCCAAGGAATCTCATTTTGTTCCACAGGGATTACTGCATTTAATCTGCCCCAGCTGCATCTGTTACTGAAGGAGCAAGTATGAGATGCTTTCAAAAGGCCTCAGAAATATTGACTTAGTCTATAAGTGTGCCTAGCATTGAGGTGGTGAATTGTTTATAAGTTCCAATTGAACTAAATCAGAAGAAATCAGTAACAAGTAAATAAGTAACAAGTTTTCTCGCCATAAAAAAGACACTTCTCAGCCATGTCTGATAACTACTTTTGTCCAAAGAAATCACTTAGGCAAGGCAAGGGACATTCAGTAGATTATTCGGGACCTGCTGAGGTTTGTCAAAGTGAACTCCTTTGTAACAGGACAAGGTGGGTTTGTTTTCTGAGGCTGACATGTGGGGCATAGGGGGCTTTCCAAAGCACCTCTCTGGAAACTAGGTTTGTTCAGCTGAGGATGGAGTGGTGTATTTGGTCCTTGGGTGACAGAAAGAGAAGGAGATGACACAGAGAAAGAGAAAGACTGAAGGAGGAAAGGACAGCCCCCCTCTACATCCACCTTCCCCAGTGCTTTGACTGGTCCCAGGGAAGTATGCACCTAATTGGAAGAGTAAACCCTGGAGAGGGCCTGATAAAAGAACTTATATGTGGTGCCCATCTCTGTCCACAGAGAGGACTAACCCTCTTTGCTTGTCTCAGTATCTTTAATATTTTATCAAAAGCCATTTACATTGATCCTGGGCAGGTAGCCCTCATGAAATTCAAATAATTATGAAAACATCTGGATTAGCATTCCTAAATTTCCACTACTGTCCATAAAATAGCCCTTATTTCACTAAGGTTATTAAGGTTGCAGTATCTAAATGGATAATTGAGTGATTTTCTTTTCTTCTTATCTTATTCTTTTCTTATCTTTTGAAGAAGTATAATTTGTGATTATCCATATAAAATTCCATCCTTGGGAAATGATTGCAAAAATAGTGGAGTTAGGACCTCTAAAAATTCTTTCCTCCATCAAAGTTTTACAGAAATCCAGGGAGTTTTTATTTTTTTTAAAAAAAGGCTGCATCTCAGTAAGAACAATGAGCTTTGTAATGTGGTTTTTTTTTTTTTTTTTTTTTTTTTTTTTTTAGAAATAGTATAAAAATTTTGCCCGGGCTAGAGGGG
>CAUYRT010047444.1:0-13548 GCA_963574885.1 Lepilemur ruficaudatus
TCCCAAACTAGCATAGTCCTAAAAAGAAAGAAAGAAAGAAAGAAAGAAAGAAAGAAAGAAAGAAAGAAAGGAAGGAAGGAAGGAAGGAAGGAAGGAAGGAAGGAAGGAAGGAAGGAAGGAAGGAAGGAAGGAAGGAAGGAAGGAAGGAAGGAAGAAAGAAACTGAGCATGGGAATTCTTGTCTCTTGATTTTCCACTGCCACTTGTTGTAATGTATATACAGAGAGAAGAAAATAAAATATTTTTCTTCATAACATCTCTAGATCAGTGATTCTCAGCTGGGGATGATTTTGTCCCCAAGAGAACATTTGGAGATACAACTCCAGGGCTAGGGGGAAGGATTGCTACTGGCACCCAGTTTATAGAAACCAGGGGTGTGCTGAACATCCTACAGAACAGGCCCCTAACAAGAAAGAATCCAACCCTAAACGCAAGAGTGCAGAAGTTGAGAAATTCTGTTCTAGATCAAGGGGCAACAAGAAATGGATATATTTGAGCACATAGAGGTATCTTATAAATAGTCTTTAAGTATATAGACCTTATATATAACGTATTGGAAACTAGGAAACAGTAGAAACTAGACCCTATGGTCCTGGGTTATCAACAGGTGTTTGAGTAGGAATATATTTGCAACTTTATCATTGAACATACAAACTACCATTAAATATGTTGCGAAGAACAAATTTCAACTTTGGAAATCAGACTTCTTAGGTATAATGGCATTCTTATTAATACCTAAGACAGCTGGCACAAGGTATAAAAAATATTGATGGAAGATGGTGCTGGTGGAATCACCAAGAATTCTAAGAAAAAATAAAGGCAGACGGGTCAATTAGGAAAGAAAAGCAAGTCTTCACCAAAAGCCTGAACAGGTTTACCAAGAAGAAAGTCCCATTTGAAAAAGTCAGGAAGCCCAAAGAGGTATGACTGTGTCAGACATCTGTCTGAGAAATCAAATCAAATATAAATACAGCATGAAACCTCAAACTTGGTGAATGTAAGATTATATGTGTTACTGGCAGCTTCCTAAATTAAAATTGGGCATTTTTTTAAATTAAATTATTCTTGTATGGATGCTAAGAAATATTTCAGACAGGAACTTACAAAGACAATGTGGATGTAAATGACTTCCACAAGACTATTTATCAATACTGACATTTAATATTTTGAGATTTTATTTTCTATTTATTAGGGGGAAAAAAGAGTTTTACCTTAAGTATATTGTAGTTAATTTGCAATATATGAATCCTTATTACTCTTGGTGTCTTTGGTCTTATATTTCATAAATGGAATATATTTATATATGAAAACAGAGAATTTGCTTCCTAAAGCCATATTTCAAAACTCACCAGATTGTGTGGCTGTTGAAAATCGATTTTCCCTCACCTCCTGGTATGTACATGCAGTTTTTATTTTCCAAGGGGAAACACCTGCAATCAATTGATGAACTGCTGTTTGTGGATCCAACTGTCACTGGGGCCATGCAGTGGCAGGAGCCTCATTAACATGGCAGGAATGTGCCCACAAATGTATCTCTGAGATGCAAACCCTGAGCACGTATATTATTGTTTTTGCAGATTCTTTTTTAAAAACCTTCACTTTTAGAACTAGATGTTCTGACCCTTATCAAATAAATAGGCCAATTTGGTAGTATGCTAATGGCTAAGACATGCTGCTATTTTCTCCTTTGTCAGCTAACAGTAATTTTCCAATTTCTCTTCCCTAAAATAAGGGCAGAAAAACTTTACTGATTCCTACAAAAGGTACAGAGTCTGAGAGTCTGCTCAATTTAGGTATTGTTTTCGATAGTAGTCTGCATTGTCTCTAAGGTAATTTCTTTAAAGAAATAAGAGGAAAAGATTTTCATCTTGTAGAGTTGTAGAAAATTCCATAATTGAATGCAATTGTTGTTTCCACAAAGCTGCATGGTATAACTTTATAGTAAAATATTCCCACTTCTAACAGCATCTACATACCATTCTTGCACATGAGAGAATAGAATTTTAGCACTATAAATGAACTAAGAGATAATTCTCTGTTTTTACTTATTTTGAGAAGATGACACAGGGCCCAAAGTTTACACAAACTGACACAGTTCACTTAACTATTTAGTGGCAGTGGTAACTTGAATCTGGGTCTATTTTGGGGACTGATATAGCCCCCAAATGGTTTGTTTTATGCAATGGCAAAGCTGAAAAGTTGATTAAACATTAATACCAAGAATTTCCTGACTGGGTCAGTTTAGGAAATTATATAACTTTGCATATACTTAATTCATATTAAATTCCCAATAACTTTTGAATGAATTAGAGTTGTTTTCTGATCTGTAAATATTTTTTTTAATGAATAAACATTTATTAATCCCTACCATTTATCTGATATCTTGCTTAATACTAAGTACACCATGGCAAATACAGTAGCACCTCTGCCTTCAAAGAATTTGAAGTCCAGTGTGGGAGACATATAAAAATATGTAAATGCAAGATGATGTGACAGATGTTAAAAGTAGAAGGATGTGATAGGCTCTGTGGCCACAGACAGGATGGAATGTTCAGTTTCATCTAGAGGGGTCAGCGATGCCCTCACGGGTGAAACAGCCACGATAGTGATGTCTCTGAGTGAACTTTCTTTCTAAGAAATGTGGGTTTTTTTCCCTAATATACCACTCTGTGTTAAAGTACCTTAGGTAGGTTCTTTAAGAGCTAGGTTCTCTCTAAGAGATAACGTGAATAATGTTTTAATAGAGCAATATGACACTTTCATTCTTTGTCTATCATACAAATAAACGAAATGAGAATGCAAATGTTTCCCCCTTCCCATTCTCCAAACTCCTGGTAGTATTTGCATTAAAAAGTCTTTCCTGTTATCTAAGAAAAACTAACTCATTGTAACTGTTAAAAAAAATTAGATCATCAAGATCTATTAGGAAAGACTCCCACAGTACCTCTGGGGAGAGTAGGGAGAGGAAGATGATGAAGGGCTGGGGGTCTGAGGAAGCATAGGGCAGGAGCTGGAGATCAATCTGAGAAACGTGCTTTAAAAGGGAAAGGGTCACCCTGAGACCAGGCAAGGATGACCAGTCTAAACATGGAGCAGCCGGCGGGAGCTGAGTGGCCACCTGCATCCTGTGAGCCTGTCCACCTTTGCTCCAAGGGACCATGGAGGGCTCACTGCCCCTTCTTTTGGCAGCTAGTGGAGATTTCCCTTTGGCCTCATGGGCCTCTGGCATTTCACTTGCAACTGACCACCCAGAGCAAGGCCAGTCCAGGCCCCAAGTCTTTGCAACAAGACAGTATGATTTACTCATGTGGATGGTAACTTGAGCATCACAACTTGAGCATCACCTACCGTAAATGCCTAAGACCCTGTTAAACCCGAGTAAGAGATGTGCCTCGAGTGGTGGTGACCACCTGTCCACAGTTACACTTTGACCCAAGGGAGGAAGATTGGAGGCTGGATGGAACCAGCTTGAGATGAGCTGGCCATCTATGAGCTGTGGAAAAAAGCATATTCTCCATAGGCTAAAAATATGGAAAGATCCCTCAGGGTCTGGAAGTAGAAACCAGTTCCCCTGCATCGTTGGTTCTGTTCCACACCTGCCTGCATCCCATTGGGCTGTGGGATGCTTGCTGCCTCTCCTCCAGATTGGGGATCTTGATGGGCGAGGATGGCAGATGTTCTAGTTCTCCCCCCTCTCTCACCATGACCAGTGCTTAGTAGGGGGTAGGTAAGATTTGCTTGCTAAAGTTAACAATCAAATAACTGAGTGAGTGAATGAATGAGTCAGTTAATCAACAGGAATACATTAGAGTGGTTATAATCACAAAGGTGAAGTATTCAAGAACCATTCAACATGCAAAATGACAAGAGGCCTGTGAGGGTCTCTAGTTTCTGAAGTCTCGAGTTAGGCATATCAGGTCAGCCCTTGGATGGAGTTGGAGTCCTCACAGGTACAAACCTCCGATCCCTTAGGAAGAGCTTCAGGAAGTAACAAAATATAACAAAGGAGGGAGTTCTGGAGACAGTGCAAAGGAGAGAGTGCAGGCACGGTCTACGTAGAGCTTTTTAATTTGTTTGTTAATGTTGCACGTGCTTTTATGTTTTTCCTACAGTGGGTGGGCAAGTCCAGTACATCTGCAGGGCCTGATGCTCAAGGAGTGACTCACTAGAGGTCTTCTGCACTGTGGAAATGCAATTCATTTTGTTTGCGAAATAGCTAACAAAGCAAGTGCCTGTGTGGTAATGCTCACTCTCCGCCCCTCTCCCTAGTTTACGGCTTCTTTCATTACCATAAAATCATAAATGGCCATATTCAAAGCTCAGGCTGACTCCATAAGATAGGAGGAGCCCGTTTCAGTGTTCCTGTGGGCTCACAGGCTACTCGACTGTACGCTGTGGCCTTGCAACGGTTGACTTTGTCTGCATCCCCTATTGAGTTTCGACATGACAGCTCTGTGAAAAATACTAATTGATCTTGAGATAGCTGCACTACAGATACAAAACAGCTTGTGGTTGCTCCGTCACCAGGGATCCCTAGAGGATGGGAAGAGCTAAGGTGATTAACGACAGGAGCAAGGAAGGTTTTATCTCAAATGAGATGCTTATGTAAGACAATCTGGCTTTTGCAACTCTCCTTTGCTGCCTGTGTTTTATTAGAGGTCAGAAGGAAAGTGTATTTGTAGGTGAGGTCTCTCCCCTTATGCTTTGACTTGTGTTATGGCTCCTCTCTTTAGCTGAGTGCCTGAGCCCAGAGGACAGGAAAGAGCACTAGGCTTGGAGTCGGAAGGTCTGCATTTGGGCCTCAGCTTTGCAAACCTGGGCAAATCCGTTGACATCTCAGAGTTCCAGTGTCTTCCTCTGAAAAATGAGATACAGATCCGTGTTTTGCCTTTCGTGTGCACTATACCAGTCTTGCCTAAACTCCTCATTTTGTTCTTTAAGTGTTAACCCTCCGTTAGTAAAAAATTGAGCATATACTCAAATATGTATGTATAATTTTGTATGTCTTATAAATATATTACTGTTTTGATAAATCATGTATGTTAAACATAAAAATAGGAAGTTTCAGAAGCTGACATGAAAATAAAAGAAGCTGTAATATTTTCTTCCCACTCCCATTTTTCATACCCCCTGGGGCTCACACTCACCACTTGGAAGACAGTGCCCTGCATGTGATAGATTATTTATATTTCTTTACATATGTGACTTGTTTTCTCTAGTGTTGATACTCAAAGTACAGTTCACGGACCAGCAGCATCAGCATCCCCTATTAGAAATGCAAAATTGCAGCTCCCACCCCGGACCTGCTGCACCAGAATTATCTACATTTTAATAAGATCTCCAGGTGATTGGAAATTCACTGACATGGAGCTTCTTTCCGGAAATGAGCTCTTTTCATTCGCTCTAAAGAATGTTTGTTCACCTTTCAAGACTCGAGCGCACGGTGTCAAACAGTCCATGAATCCTTCCCCAGTCACCCCCTGTACCCCACAGAGTTGCTGCAGCTGCATTTCTGATCCCACGTACCTTCATGTGCCTCTAGCATAGTAACAACTCTCACATGTCTACTTGATGTCAGAGATGTTTTCTTGGTCATATTTATCAGTCGTGTTGGTTCTCGGTAATAATCATTGTAATAAGAATTCAAGGGAGCCTGTTGTCAGAATCAAATGAGACTATGGGTGGAAATATAACCATTTATTTATTCATTCATTTAAGAACATTCCTTGAGCAGCTAGCAGATGCTAGAAAAATTAGCAGGCAAGCCTTGTAAAGAAGTCTGAGTCACAGCCCTACCTTTGGGACCTCAAGGTCTAAAGTGTAAAGAGTCATGGTTTTTATCCTCTTTTCTTGGTCATTTCTGTCGATGCTCCAGCCCCAGGCATTTCAGAGAGTAATAAGCATCCGGTGAGAGTTCAGGTGTTCACCCTTAGAATGATTGTTGGTCTGGAATGTCCAGGTGTCTAGTTCAGGGAAACCAGTCTCTCTGGGATTCCCTAGGACCCCGGCAAAGCTCATCATGCCCCATAGTTTCTACACATTCTCCTTCCCTTGGGGTTCAGCTGTTTGTTCTTGGCTTAACTATTTTCAGCTGCAAAACAAATGCAAACTTATTCACATCTTCAGTGGGGAACCCAATAAATAAATCCAAAAGTATGGCTAAATTAGTATTTTAAACAATGTAGTAGAGGAGAGGCAAGCTCTGCAAGATGTCGTTATTCTTTTCATTTGATAGATCCTCCTTATAATGGCCTTTATACATAGTTCAATGAAATTGCCTCCAATTACTAAAGAAAAATGCTTAAAATTAATTATTTGCCACTAAGGAGTAGAATTTTACATCACCTAGTATCACAACCTGAATAAAAACTTGAAGCCCAGAAATTATGCTCTTAAAAAAAAAAAAAAACTACACCATATTTGGTGGACCATCTGTCATGATAGAAAAATTAATCTCTAAATAAACACATCTAGTTTATTCCAACAGTTCAGAGCAATTGATGCACCTTGCCAGCTGCTCAACCCAGCTGAAATGGAGATCTTTACTCCCTGGTTACAAATATAGGAACCAAAGCATAGGAGAAAAAGAACACTCGCTCCCATATTATTCAAGGTAAACTTTCAGTCCTTTAGTCACCAGCTCTCATATGACCTTTAGTGTATTCTGTCCCTGTCACATTCAATATTTAATGCCTTAGAAAAATTTCTTTTAAGACTTTGTCATCTATAATTTTAACATGCTATTTTTATAGTATTTATTCATAGATTGACTTTTAGCCTATCACAACTGCAATTTTTTTCCTGGACTACTTAAATTGCATAAACTAAGTAGGAATATGAAAATGTTGATGCTTTATGTAAATGGAATTCCCTGGAATTGTACAGCGCACAACTTGCACTACAGTACACGGCAGGCTTGCTTTTACTGTTTTTCAATTTTTCCCTCAAGCTTACAATTTCAGTATTATTGGTTTATATCTTTTGTTTGTAATTTAAAATTGTAGACTGTTTTTATAGGTGAAATATTAACCTCAGAAAAAAGACAGGTTTTCTAATGGAAATGCTTAACTATAATAACATGAATGGTGCCACTATAATTACCATTTAGAGAGGGGAGTGGAGAATGAGGTAGAGAGGGGGACTCATTAATTTCTCTGCCTCTAACCACCAATATTCTGATCCACCTCAGAGAGTGAGGCCAAAAGCCATATCAATCTACTCTATGAGTGTTTAGTATAGTGAAATGGTATGTCACAAAGCAAAGAGAGGAATAGGCTGCTTTGCCACCGTGTTGACCTTGAAGCAACAAAATAGAAATGTTAATTACCATTTGGATTATCATTCTGTAATTATGTCTTTATTATGGTAATGATTAAATTTTAAGTAGAGTTAAACACATTAACTCAGATTTTTAGCATATTCCACTGCTTGAATTTATAAAGATGCCTACTCCAAATGTCTTTGAGAGTAAATGTATATAATAATTTATTTTGGGTTTGCTTGTGAATAAATATCATGTATAAAGAAGTCTATAATATATAGAAGTTATATTTTAGTGCTTTTGTAAAAACATTTTAAAAATCTCGTGCCATATAGTATATTTTGATAAAATAATAAATACATTTTATAACACCTTCTACATGAATATATAAATAAATATATATGGAATGGAGGGGGAATTACAAACATTTTTAATAGGAAAAATACATCCAGTTAGTTTATTATTTCCACCAAATGGTACAGTTCTTAGGAAACAGAAACTATGACAAATGATTGAATGAAACATTTCAATATTTTTTATCAAAGACTTAAGTTTACAATAAAGTACATGTCAGTATTTTAAACATTTGATGATAAAACTGGAACCCGATTGTCTTCGGTTATTATATGTATGTATTTACATATTGTGCATTTTTTCTTATATATGCATCCAAATTTATACACATCTATGCACCCACAAACACATGAGGTATGGGATAGGATTATGAGTTTGGGAATAAAAAAGACTATGATTTAAATATGTATTCTTCAAATTCCTGTCTGAATGGTCTTGGGCAGATTTTTAATCTCAGTTTCCTTAGGGGTAGAATGTGAATAGTGAAATCTCCCTCATGAGAGACAGTGGAGAAGTAAATGAGCGAACACATGCAAAGCGAGACGTACGGGGTGCAGAGCAAATCTCACTTTCCTTCGCAGTGGCCCACCTGCAGGGTGGAGGTCTGGGCAATGTGGAATAGCAGTCTCTTTTTTCTTACCCACTGCCCACAGACTTCCAATCCATTCTTCCTTCCTGCCCTTTTTTTGGCTTTATTTCCTCTGTTGCTGAAGGACATACTGTGGTTCAATCTTCCCGTAGAATCCCAAACTTGAGTTTAGCTTCAGCGAGTAAAACAGAGCAGATCTTACAGCTTTCTTCTGTCCAAAGATACATGGTCCTACTTAAATTGTCAAAAAAGAAAAATACTTGTCAAGAATTTTCTATATGGAAGTTTGGGCCAAAAAATCAGTTTAACAAGGACCATCTTTATAGAGATTGACACAACATGAGCCTTATGGCAGGGAGACTCAGTCCCATATGGGATTCAGCTATAACCAGGTTCTCTGTGCTATTGAATGAGCATCTAATCCCAGAGCAGTTTTTAAGAATCTTTGTGCACTATATTAACATGCTTTTTATTTCTTTTTAATTGCGGTGAAATGTACAATACAAAATTTAGCGTCTTAACCATTTTTAAGCATACGCATCAATAGTGATAAGTACATGGAAATTGTTGTGCAACCAGTCTCCAGAATTATTTTATCTTGCCAAACAGAAACTGCATACTTATTAAACAAAAATATTAACATTCTTTTAATTGTTCCTGAATATATAATGGTGCAAAACATACCTTATTTGACTTAAATAAGGTGACAAAGTAGTGATTAATTTAATTAAGTCCCATTTATTTATTTTTGTTGTTGCTGTATTTGCCTTTGGGTTCATAGTCATAAATTCTTTGCCTAGGCAAATGGCAAGAAGAGTTCTTCCTACGTTTTCTTCTAGAATTTTTATGGTTTCATGCCTTTCATTTAAGTCATTCAAACATCTTGAATGGGATGTTTTTCCATTTGTTTGTGTCATCCGTAATTTCTTTCACCAGTGTTTTGTAGTTTTCCGTGTAGAGATCTTTCACCTCCTTGTTTAAGTATATCGCTAAGTATTGTATTTTCTTTGTAGCTATAGTAAATGGCAACACATTCTTGATTTGACTCTCAGCTTGACTGTTATTAGTATATAGAAATGCCTCTAATTTGTGTACATTGACTTTGTAACCTGAGACTTTGCTGAATCAATGTCCCATGTGCTGATAAGAAGAATATATATTCTATAGTTTTGGGTAGAATGTTCTCTAAATGTCTGTTAAGTTCATTTGTTCTAGAGTCCCATTCAAGTCTAGTGTTTCCTTATTTATTTTCTGCTTCAAAGATCTGTCCAGCTGTGTCAAAGGCTGTTGAAGACCCTGGCAATTAATATGCTGTTTATTTCTTCGCTTAGATTTAGTATAATTTGTTTTATGAATCTGGAAGTTCCTGTGTTAGGTGCATGTATATTTAGGATTGTTGTATCTTCTTGTTGAATTGCACCCTTTACCATTATGTAATAACCATCTTTGTCTTTTTTTTTTTAACCACTGTTGATTTAAAGTCCATTTTATCTGATTTGAAAATGGCTACATCTGCTCACTTTTGGTTTCCATTTGTGTGGAATTTTTTTTCCATCCCTTTACCTTGAGTCTGTTAACATTCTCGTGAGTTAGATGTGTTTCTTGGAGACAGCATCTAGTCGGGGTGTGTTTTTTCATCCATTCAGCCAATCTAAGTCTTTTACATTGGACATTAAAGCCATTCACATTCAGTGTTAGTATTGGTGTGTGGAATACTGTTTTATTCATCATGTTAGATGATACTTTGTTATTTTGTTTTCTCTCTTGTGCTATTGTTTTGTAAGAGCTCTGAGCTTTATATTTGGGTGCTTTTGCACTGGTGGATATCTAGTGTGCTGTTCCATATGTAAAGCACTTTTGAGTATTTCCTGTAGGTCAGGTCTAGTAGTCACAATTTCCCTTAGTGTTTGCTTGGCTGGAAAAGTCTTTATTTCTCCATCATTTATGGAACTTAGTTTTTCAGGATACAGAATTCTTGGCTGACAGTTGTTCTGTTTAAGAAGACTAAAAATTGGGTCCCAATCCCTTCCAGTTTGTAAGGTCTCCACTGAGAAGTTTGCTGTTAGCCTGATGAGTTTTCCCTGTAGGTTAGTTGTTGCTTTCAACTTACTGCTTGTAGAATTTTCTCCTGCCTTTTGACTTAGACCAAGTTGACAGTTATGTGTCTCTGCAATGTCCTGTTTTTTTGTTTTTTTGTTTTTGTTTGTTTGTTTTTTTATGAATCTTCCAGTGTTTGATGACCATCTTGTATTTGGATATCTGAATCTCTGGCTATACCAAAGAAGTTTCATCAATAATTCCTTCAAATAAGTTTTCCATGCTTTTTGCTTTTTCTTCTTCTCCCTCAGGGATACCTATAATTTGTATATTGGTTCACTTCATAGTCCAATATTTCTCTGAGTGATTGTTCATTCTTCTTTATTTTTTTTCTACATCTTTTACTGACTGTGTTAATAAAGAGAGCCTTGTTTTCAGGTTTTGAGATTCATTCTTCTGCTTTGTCTAGCCTCTTGTTGAAGCATTCTGCTGTATTTTGAAATTCCCTAAATGACTCTTTCATTTCTTTAAGGTTTGTTATATCCTTTTTTATGTTCACTAGCTCTAAAGTAAATTTTCCTTTTTTTTATTGATGTCCTGCAATATTTTTTTGGCTTCCTTGTTTTGGTTTTCAACTTTCTATTCAATCTCATTCATCTTATTTGCCATCCACATTCTAAATTCTATTTCTAATATTTCAACACTTTCTTCATGGTTGGGGGTCCATTGCTGTAGATCCATTGTGATCCCTTGGAAGTGTTGAACTAACTTATTTTTTTCATGTTGAAAGAGTTCTTTTGCTGGTTTCTTCTCATCTGAAACCTCTTCTCTCAGCTCAGAGTAGATAGGCTTGCAGCACAGCTGTTCTCCTTTGCTAGAAACTCACCTGCCTAGTGAGAAGAGGGAGAGGTGCCTATGTATCACTTTGTGACCTACTGTGGAAGATTGACAGAGTAGAGGAGGGGCAGATGCCCTGAGACCCTGTCATGCAGCTAATCTGTTTTGTGTGGTTCTCCTATGATTGTCACAGTCCAAGCTGGAGTTTGATGATCATCATGTGAAGTGTTGGATTGTTCCTTTATCTGCTGTTGAAAGCAAATGTTGGCAGCTAGGCTTGTCCCTCTCCACAGAGGCTGGCATTGCAGGACATTGGTCTGCCCATGTCACCTCAAGGTGTTGACAGTGGCAGCAGGGAAAAGCTCTCTAGGTAGTGTTCATGGGTGTTGGGGTTGCAGGTGTTCACTCCAACTGGGTCCAGGTGAGATGGGAACTCAAGGCCAGTGGTTCACCAGCAGAGCATTGGATCATGGGGGCAGTTCCTTCCAAGCAGCTGGTGGGAGTGCAGGGGTGGAGCTGCCAGGCTGGGTGGCAGCCTGTGGATTTCAGGGGACATGCCATGGGGCCAGGAGAACAAGGGCTCTCCCCTGGCCCAGGTCCTAGCCTTGGAGGTAGGGCTATATTATCCAATGACAGTGAGGAAGCCTTGGAGTTGGGGCTGTAGAGCCTGTCAGTAGCACTGGAGTCTCAGAGGTGGAGCTGTGGGCACCAGCAGTGGCACTGGAGACTTGGGGGTAAGGGATGGGGCCCATGGCAACAGGAGAACCTTGGATCCTAGCCATGGGGCTGGGCAATAATGCAGGATCCATGGGCACAGAGCCTGGGTGGCAGCCTGGGGATTGCAGGGGAGAGGCCACGGGGCTCTCCGCCTGCCCATGTCCCACTGAGGCAGTCACTGCAGGGTTTCTCAGGTGGTGTCTATGGTTCCCATTCTGTTCAAATCCCTTGTGAGGGGGAAGGTTCTCGATTCCCAGGCATGGGGCACACAAGAACAGCCAGGGTGATGAGAAGGCAGCCACACCAGAGCTGAGCCCTATGTAAACCAGACTCAGGACCTGAGAGCTCAAAATGGCATCAGTTGCAGTGACCTAGCAATAGAAGCCACTGGTTTCCTGCTGTGCCCACTCTCTAGTCCAATGTCTCTGCACAGACTCCAAGCAGTTCCCTGATCAGTGCTGGGGTTTTTGGTGGTGGTGGGTGGGGATGAGGCTCATAGCTTGGACTGCAGTGTCCACAGGGGGAGCACAGAGTACCAGGGTTCTCTCCTCCTGCTCTTCCCCATGTGGGGATGCCTTCCCCAGGTACCATCAGATCTTGAAGTAGATCACCCTATCACCTCCTCCTTCATGCTAAGTGTCGGCCGTTGCTTCTCTGATATTGTACAGTGCTCTCTGGAAGAAGTCCCATCCATAGGTGGGCATCCACCTGCAACTTTCAGTCCTCTCCTTGAGAGTGGCTCACAGGGGCTGCTTCCATCTTGCCCCTCCCTACTCAACTTCCTCATTTTAAGAAAAGGAGGAAGACATAGGAAGACCAAGTTACCCAAAGCTTACAACAGCAAGGAAAGGGAAGTTTAATGAAATATGTACTTGTGCTTTATTGATTATTTTAAAAAGTGCTTACTAGAATTGGAAAATATCCACTTTTTTTTTTTATTGGGGGAGAACTACAAAGCATTTACAGTACAATGTTTACAGTCACAATCTGTAGTGAGCTGATTTCCCAAAATATATTACCACTCACATTGACTTATCTTGTTACATTCAAAAACCTACTCTGTCAAAGTAGTCCAGAGAGTACATACATAGTGCTCCAACTGTATCTACGTACAACCAACACTGCATTGTAAGTGTACAATTAAATGATTTTCAGTGAATTTACCAAGGTGTACAGTTAATCACATGAATCAGGTTTTGAGGAATTCCTTTCCCCTATTGAGACCCCTGATTCCGCTCCCCAACTACTTTTCAAGCATATCCCACCCCTCCACAGTGACCCCCCCATGTCGCTCAGACTTGGGTCTACCCCCCACCCCCCAATTCCCCAGTGTTCGCTCCCACCCTCAAAGAGCTAAAATTAGAATTACCGTTCGATCCAGCAATAGCATTATTAGGCAGCTATCCAAAAGAGCATAAGACATTCTGTTATAAAGACATCTGCACCCGAATGTTTATGGCAGCACAATTCACTATTGCTAGGTCATGGAAACAACCCAAGTGCCCGTCAATACATGAGTGGATTGTTAAAATCTGGTATTTGTTCACAATGGAATACTCAATTTTAAGAAATGACAGTGAGTTAGCACCTCTTGTATTATCCTGGATTAAGCTTGAGCCCATTATTCGAAGTGAGGTGACACAAGACCCGAAGAATGGGTTCCACTTGTACTCACCATCAAATTGGTATTGAGTAATTAACACTATGGAAAATATCCACTTTTTTGTGTTTTCCATGCTTACTGATGGGATATC
>CAUYRT010047446.1:0-63541 GCA_963574885.1 Lepilemur ruficaudatus
CTACTTTGACAGAGTAAATTTTTGAATGTAACAAGATAAGTCAACTTGAGTGGTAATATATTTTGGGAAATCAGTTCACTACAAAGTGTGACTGTAAACATTGTACTGTAAATGCTTTGTAGTTTTCCCCCAATAAAAAAATAAAAAAAAAAAAAAGAGGGAAAACTCCAAAATAGTTTCTTTGAATCAATAGCCCCCTAGGTCTTTGAGTAGTTCAAGTTCCAGAGAGTTTCTCAATCACATGTAAGGGACTTTAAAGAATCATATATATTTTCTTTTGAAGAATTTTATGTATTTTTATTAATACAGCAAAAACTCAATTATAGATAAAACTTAAAAATTACAATAATTTACAATTTACTATAACGTTCGATATTCATACACATTTTTAAAAATCTAATCCCTCAAATTCAAATAAAGGAGGCTAAGTATTAGTTCTTAGTAGTTGTTTCCAAAATCTTTTTATCTTTTGACACAGTACTTGAAATGAAATATAAAGAAAATAACTGTTCAATACTAGCTCTCTGCTTTTGCATTTTAAATGAATACAAAATAATGACCATCATTGGGCTGCTACCAACATTTATGTAGTGAAACTCACCAGGTTCTTTGTGAAATCCCACAGAAGAGGACACGGGTCGAATGGGCCAGCCAAGGTGGACAGGTAAGGTATGTGGTGATTCCAACATTCTGTTTCCAAAACATAAATTTAGATCTTTAAATGATTTAATAGTCTCTGTTTTGTAATACAAATCTTCAAGACTAATGTTATAAGATTAAATACTAATCACAGAGAGAAAACCAGTTGCCTCCACCTGTTGTACTTCAAGTACCTGCAGAGTAAATATTTATTACTGAATGAAAACAAAATAATACCAAATTTTGCTAGTTCTGAGGAAGCATAATAAATAAGGACAATTGCTTTCCAGGTGAGCCCCATCTAACAAAAATTGGAAAAATGCACACATTATATTTATCTATTTCTTTGCAGTTTTACAAGAGATTTTAAATAACACATTTTCCTAACATGATTTGGAGCCACATCAGCTTAGTAGTCAGATACCGCATAAAAACTTTAGAAAATGTGAATAAGCAAAAGGAAAGAAAAGAAAAATCACCCATAGTCTCATCATCCTGATACTTTAGTAATAATTGCAAACCCTTAAATGCTACCTCTAGGCCAGAAACTATTCTAATCCTCTTACATGTCTTACCTGATTTAATCCTCACAACAAGCCTCTAGATATTTACTGTTATAGCCGTTTTATAAATGAGAAAACTGAGACATTTAGGGATTAAGTAAAACTAGATCAGATTATCCCAGCTAGAAATGGGTGGAGCCAGGGCTTGAATTCAGGTAGTATGATTTCAGGAACCATATTACTATTTTATACTGACTCCATTTGTCATGATTAACATATGTAATATATTCCATACCTTTACTATGTTTAAGTGTACATGAATGCATATAAACTTTTTAACTAATTTTTGTACTTGATATATCATGGAGATCTTTCTTTGTAAATGTACAAAAATGCACATTGTTATTTTGGCCACTTTACATAGAATTCTATTGTATGGATTTAACAAACTGATAGCTTATTTACCAGTCCTCCTTTGCTGCATATTTTAGTTCCACTTCTTTGTTATTTATAAACAAGGATGAAAATCTTTGAACATATTTGTGCACCTGTCCAATTATTTTTTTTTGTTACTATAAATGCCTAGAGATGAAATTGCCAGTTCAAAAGTTATATAAATATTATAGAAATTTTAAGATTTTAAAACATTTTTCACACTCAAAAACAGGGCCTCTGAGGGAGGAGATTGTGACTGTCCTGTTCAGAGCTTTACATTTGGCACACAGTAGAAACTCAATAAATAGTAAATAAATGACTAACTATATGATCTATTAGTTTAACTGTCCTTTGTGTGGTCATACCCATGGAGTTGGCCAAAGCACTGAGGTATCTCTAAAATTATGTCAAGGGAAAATACAAGAGGCTTGTGTATGTAGGTAGTTTTATAAAATTCCTTTCGAAATTCTAGAATTTAGTTATATACCACCCAGAATGGGGCCAAGAATCATTGATCAGACATAGTTTGCTTTGCTTTATAATACCTGGTGCATGGATAAGTATTATTTAATCTCCAAATCAGAACTAATTGCATTTTTTCAATGATTGCCTACTAGCGAAAGATTCTAACAGAAGTAGACAATTCATCCACTTAAGCAATATTTTACAAACATTAAGGTAAAATGACAGTTGTTTCAACACAATGGGAAATACTATGCGGGATACTATCATTATTTTATAATTTCCTCATTCTGTTATTAACTTGATCAGAATAACTTCAACACAAATTGTCATGTAACACAAAAAGACTCTCACTGATCACAAAACTAGGGGAAAAAGTACCTGCTCACTTTTCTGAATTATATTATAGAATGCATTTACAGAAATGCATCTGCCATACTTCCAGATGCACCAATATTATTGGCTAAAAAATTAGTGCTACTAAATAACAAATAAAATTTTTGATGGAAAATTGACATTTAAAATGTACTCACATTTATCATTACTGTCATAAAAAGAATATTTTAATATATAGTTTTGAATTTAGAATTCAAAGGTACATTGAAGAATTTCATTTTCTTAAATTTGAAAATGTAGAAGTATTCAGTTTTGTTTTCCCTCCACAGGTCAAAAATAGACAAGTTTGAAAAAAAAGAAGAAATCATACATTTTTAAGACTCTATCACATTTCTTCACGTTTGTCCAAGGAAATTTCTTTTGCTGGGTCAATATTTTTAAGGTCTACCTAAAAATATTGTATCATTTTAACAATTAGTATTTTTCAAGGCACTATCAGAAGAATTGTAAGTAGTTTATATACAATTTCTCTTACAGGGGTCTATCTAACTTAAGAACCTTTCCAACATCTCATGAAGAACTGGATAATTCATAGTAATTGGTCCTAGTGCCTGTCACCACATTATAAACGATCCCCTATTTCCTGACTGATTCTATTATTCTTTCTGTTGCTTCTACTCTCACTGCTAAGTTTCCTTACTTTCATTATGTGGTGAACTGGATTTCAATAAAAATTTCAGTCTAATGACATTTTATTTGTCTATTTAAAGCACAGGTTTTCGAAAACCCTGAGTCACCCTATCCCAAAACTCATATTTATCTTTCCCTCTGCATTGCCATCACACTTCTAACAGTAATGAACTGAAGCTAACTGCTAAGATAGGAAACAGGTTACCTCCATAAGCCAGCTATAAATAAAGACAAGGCAGCCCAGATGTACTGAAGTTCAGGCTTTATATGCCCCAGCCTGTCACTGGAAGCACACACACTTGCTCTTAATTTCAAATGATGTTGATCTTCCTCATTAAGCAGGACATGTTTTTATTAAAAATGGAAAGTTAGGGTGTCAAGAGACCTTTATCTTCCACCAGTTACCTAAGAAACAATTTTATTTGGGAAATATTCTACTCTCTTGAGAAATATGTTACAGTGAAAGATATCATACCTGATCAGATTTTTAATGACTGCATCACTTGCCCCTAAGTCATTACTATTCTTCCTTGGATTACCATCCTCATCTAAATATACTGAAAATAGTTTTCATAGTACAGTTAACTTTTCTAGTTATTAAAAGCTTACTGGAAATTCTAAACTGTTTGGCTAAATTACTATATTAATGACTCTTTTAAGAGCTACCACTGTGCTAGACCAACCTGAACCTTGGGTTAAAACGGGTAAAGGCAGAAAGGAAAATTTTAAAAACTAATAAATTTCCAATATGATAATTTCTTTTCCTTTGTAACTAATATCTTCCCTTACTATAGATAAAATCAAACCTTAAGGATTAAAGCTGCACATATATAGCACTCTTTCAAATTTGAGTATTGTATACGCTTAAGCCAAGAAAGTGGTTACTCTGAGCGTCGATATTCTAGTATTAAGCACGGTTCAAAGCATGAATGTTGGAAGATCCACAACCTTCTTTATAGCCATGGCAGCATTTTCTCAAATTTCTATTACTTATAGTTGTGCCAATTACCCCATATTTCTAACCATGTTATAATATTAATGAATTAAAGTAAAACAAGCCACTGATACATTTTAAGAGAATAGTATTTATATTCTACAAGTATAAATGTTCTTATAAAATATGTGCTGAAGGACTGTTAGTGGTTCTATCTGTAGCTTTAGGGCCAACAACTGTGTACACAATTTTAAAGTTATCTTGAAGATGGTGATGCTGTTTGATGCAATAAATCAGAAAAGGAACTGACCCACCTCCAAACACTTTAGGAAAGCAAAAGCAATGCTCAAAATTCCTGCATTCAAACTATGTTCTGTAGAATCAGCCTCACCCTCTGTTAGAAAAAGACTAACCTTTAATCATTAGATTTTAAAAGGAAATTATAACTTACTCTGCTTCATAATTGCTACAGATGAGTTATTAAAATTCTAAACTTATATAATATTTTCATAAAATATGGCATTTTTCTCAAGAAAGCCACAAATTGGATTTGAGCTTATGCACTGTAAAACCCAGATGGTTTGCTTAACTACTCAGACATCCTCCAGTTCAAAAGTTAATTGAATTGAAAACTAAAATTTTGATAATTGATATGCTTTAAGGGCCTCAAGCAGAAGGATAAATTAGCCTCATGTATGGGGCATTAATAGACTTGAAAGACCACAATAATTGGTCAGAGAATACTGGCAAAGTAGAAGAAAATATATATTTACTATAGGCTAGCTAATTACGTATTACCTGAACTCTCCAGAGTGCTGTTGCTTTTCTTTCTCCATTTTTTTACTCACTGATTCAATATTCGTCATTATTTTACCCAATTTAACTTGTTCTGGAATTTAAAAAAAAGCTTTAATTGTATACTACTATTGGTTTTCAAGCTCTAAATGCATTTTCAAATTAAATTGCAAATCAGATTTTTTTTAATAACGAGGCATAATATTCTTTTTAAAAAATTGCTAACACAGAGATACTTTAAAAAACATATTTGAATGTTTTTTTTCACCCCATGCTACTCAGCTGTTTTGCAATTACTAAAATTTAGGACTGAAGAGTATAGTGTAAATGAACTCATTATATCAGAAAGGAGATAGCTCCCAGAGAAGTGGCTGCAACAGCATAGCACATACCAATAAATACAAACATCCTCATTTATATATATCAGCGTTATTATTATTATCATTACAAAGCTTAGTTTCTACAGGAGGGAGTGCTATTTTAAAATAATTTGGCAAATCATTAGTTAATATAAATAGGAACACTTGAGTGCTCCAGAAATCTCATCATTTGATAGAAAGACTAAAGTCCAGAAAAGGCAAAGGTCTCACTTTTTAAAAAGTCTGGTTCTTAGAGTCTAAAGACAAATTTAGATAACTATTTTTAAAATATCCATTACTTTCTACTGTGTACAGATAATGGGGCTAATAGGCTATAGTTTGAAATATTATAACAAAAAATATTGTCAGGTATCAATTGAGTACCTTCTAGCTACTAGCTCAGGTTCATTAAAAGATACAGCAAACACGAGACAAAATCCTCTGTTTTAGAAAAATTACAAACTAGTTGGGGTCTCAATACCAACAAATAGAAGGGCATACTAGATTGCATTATTTAATGTAGATTTAATACATATAACAAAGAATATAAACTTTTTGGAGACATGGAAAACAGAAGATTAATATTAATTGACCCGTCAGCCTTCTGTATCCATGGGTTCTACATCCACAGGTTCAACCAACCACAGACTAAAAATATTTCAAAAAATAAAAACAGAAAACAATACAACAATAAAAATTAACACAAATTTTAAAAATAATATAACAGAAAAACTATTTACCTAGCATTAAATAGCATTAGGTATTATGAGTAATCTAGAGAGACTATTTAAAGTATACAGGAGGATATGCATAGGTTATATGCAAATACTGTATCATTTTATATAAGGGACTTGAATATCTCTAGATTTTGGCATGGATGAGGGGTCCTGGAACCAATCTCCCGAGGACAGCAATCAAAGACTGTATTTATAACATACCAGAAGTATTGGTTAGCATTCCCTGCGAATTATTTCACATAACCCTCAGTAAAGTACAGCAAGTATTGCCTTTCATATGTAAGGAGAAGCGGCTTTCCCAAGATCCTGTAACTTGGAAGGTACAGAGCCAGGACTCGTCCCTCTTTATCACTCTGCTCTACCACCCCTGGGAACTCATGGGGCCTCAAGTGCCTCATCAGTAAAAAGTGGTAAATTTCTGCCTTACTTACTTCAGAGGGTGACTATAAAGCTCAAAAGACATACTTTATATAAAGATACATGGTAAGCTGAGTGATATATTGAAGTGAAGAAGTAGAGTTCAAGAGAAAGAATTTTTGAGTCTTAAAAATAGAAATATTTAAAAATTATTTGCCATGTGCCAAGTGTGCTAATTGCTATATATGGATTCCCATATTTTATTCTCACAGCCATCATGTAAGTTAGGTACTATATTATTATCCCAATTTTATAGATGAAGAAACAGAAGCAGAGAATTGTGATTAACTTGCCCAGGGTTATATAACTAACAGTAGATAGAGCCAATATTCAAACCCAGGGAGGCCAGCCCTGGAACCTGCATTCTTAATCATTGTGATGCTCAATATGCATATGTGTTTATTTATTTGTTGAATATCTACTTGTGAAAACGGCTATGTTAACTCCTAGAGAAGGAGGGCATAGAATATAATGATTAATAAAGCATGACTGCCACCCTGAATAGATAGCATAACAGTGAAAATTACCACATAAAAATGAAGGAGGAAAAGGATGGGGGAAAAAGCCATGGGAAGTGCCATCTGGAGATCCAGACAGTGCATTTTATAGCAATGGTGAAGGAAGTAAGGTTGCAGTGAAAGAAAAACAATCATGGAAGCTAAAGAAACCATTAGGATTTAGTTTAAAATTTTTGTTTTGTTGTTTTATTTTTCAAAGCAGGAGGTTTTCGAGTTGGATGGGGAAGAAGCTAATTATAGGTCAAGAGATCACAAATGTTTACATCTGAACACACTTGGAATTGAAGACATGAGCAGTGAGCAGCAGGTTCACTGTATCTGGGAAAGATGAGGTGAAGTTCACAAGTAAGGGTAATATTTAACGATAATATTAATTTGAAAATAATGTTATGAAAATAAATTTTCACTAATGATCTCACATTTATAAAAATACATATATGTGAATGGTTTATTTATTTATTTGCAAATGCATGGAAAAAATATGAAAGAATACATACTACAGCAGAGAACATGAGTATGCACCCAATAATCCATGTGCATCCCTACATTTCCCAGACCCCTTTATAATTAGGTTGAGGACATATGATTAGACTCTGGTCAATGGGATGTGTATGGGCAAATGAGCTGTGAGCCACTGTCAGACCTGGGCCATAAACTATTCCTTCAGCACACTCTTTCCCTGCCACGGTGCCCTGCACCAAATAGCAGAGCTACAAGGTGGACTGTCTATCATACTGTAATGTGGGGGTAAAATAAGTCTTTGCAAAATGTGAAGCCACTGAGAATCTAGTGCTCAACTTATCTTGTCTAATATTTACACCAAATTAGAACTATCAACAGTGTCTATTTTTAGAGAGAAAAGGGGGTGTAGTAGTATGGAGACTTTCCATTTCAAATTCATTTTAATATATGTCTGTATTTTTAAAATCTTTATAATGAACTTGTGTTATTATAATAATTAATAAAGCAAAAAAAAGCCTATTTTTGAAAAAAAAAACATGTTAAAAAGTTTGGGTATAATTCATTTAAGTGCTAAACTAAAAGCCCTGTACAGCACCATTTAACTAAATCATGTTAGGACTGCATGTGAAATACAAAATAAATGCAGATATGCTCCAAAGAGAGTAGTATATAGAGTTTAAAAAGATCTCTAGTGTGAGACAAAATCACAAATGTCAGACGCCATGTTTGCTCATTTCTGCTTGCCAAGAACATTTCACAAAGCCCCTGACTCTGTGAGGACATGTAGCTCTCTGGAAAGATGCTTTGAAGACAAAACAGAATAGAGCGCATGACTTCCACATCTCTTGCCTAAATCACTATATTCCGCAGAAGATAAACAACCTATCCCTTGCCTTTTCCTACCCATAACATCTGATGGCATTAGTGATTATGCTTCTGTAATCTATAACCAGATATACTCTTACACCCAAATTTTTATGTGATTCTGCTTTAACTTCTGAGCAAGTCTGACATGATTTTGCATTGACTAAACCTCCACATCCTGTATGTAAACTGTGAGCTAAAACACTGCCCTGAGCAGTCTGATAGAATCTCTCTGTAGTGCTGTTCCCGAGCTGTAGGCCTCAGGCTATAGTCCTCAGTAAGACTTCTGAATAAAACTAACTCTAATTCTTTAAAAGCTTGATTTTTTTTCTTTAGTCAATACTAGAAAGGCAATTAAAACATATGAAAATCCAGCATTGCTTCTAATTAGTTCAGATGAAACTTTAGATGGCAAATCAGACTTACTGTGTGACTTTGGGTAAATTATAACATCTCTGAGCTTATAACTATTTCCCTTATGTAAAATACAGTCTTTAAAACAATTTCACCAAACTCTAGAATTTCAGTTCGGAAACATAAATTATAAATAACGTCTGATTATAATAATTAGTCAAAGAGAGACAGGGAGACTGAGAAAAGAAAATGCAGGTAAAGTGATGAATACTTAAGAGGTTTTATAATAAAATTAACCACAAGGAACATAAGGCATTAAAACTGCCAACCAAAGGACTCCTTAACACTATTTACCAGGCTCTCCTGAGAGTTCAGTTGGAATCAATCATTCATTCACCTGGAATCAATCATCCATTCAATTTCCTTCATTTCTGACTATTTTGCCTATCTTCCTTCAGAGGCTCATTTTGCTTTGACCACCTGCAGCTGTTGTGTGTACCCCACAGCTCTTTTTTCCCCTTGGCTACCTTTTAACCCTTTACTTGCATGATATGGTCCACTACCTTGGCTAAATTTATTACCTATACGTGCATGGATCACAAATCTATATATCTTGCTCAGACATCTCTTGAGGTCCAAATTTGAATAACCAACTATATTCTATCTTAATCAGCATGTCTCTGTCATATTAATGACACTACTGTCCATCCATAAACCTGGAAGCCATCGCCACTATTCACTCTCCCTCAACCCCCTCAATCAGTCATTAAATCCCTTCCTTCTTTTTCCATTCACGCTGCCTCAATTCAGATCCTTATCATCTCTTGTCTGGTACCTTAGTAGCTTCCTCACTTGGAGTCCTACTTCCAATCATGATAGCCTCTAATCCATCTTCCATACTTTTCATAAATTATTTTGCATTTCCAAATTATGGAATTTTAAATTATCATTGTGTTGTTTTCCAATTTAACTTCACAGTAATCAGAGAACATGCTTTGTATAATTCCAATTCTTTGAAATTTGTTTACTCCTGTTTTATAGACCAGTATGTAGTCAATTTTCTTAATGTTCCATATTTGTCTAAAAATAACATATATTCTCTAATTGTTAGAAACACTGTTATACATATACCTGATAAATCGAGGCTGTTAATTTAGTTGTTCAAATACTTTCTATCCTTACCATGTGTATGCACAGGTATACATAATTTATTTTTTGCTGAATCATCTGAAAGTAGCTTGCAAACTATGACATTTCACTCTTAAATATTAATACTTCATCATGCAGTTCCTGAGAACAAGTACATCTACTTACAATACTCAACCAAGAAATTAAGTGATACAGTAATATTGAAGAAAACCAAAATATTTCACCCCAAAATATACTTCTTTGACATATTTCAAGATGGCTATTCAGAAGCACTGGAAATGCAATAATACCTGAAAAGTTGTCTTTTGTGGGAGAGATTTGCATCTGTAAAGAAAATCTGCATTGATGCAAGAAGGCTTTTTCTGAGGCTCTCCCTCTCTCATAAACTATCTTGCCACTACAACCTGACTTACCATCCTAACCTGGTTTTGGCCATGCTCTGAGCCCCTATCCTTTCCATAACCTCAAGATAGCATAACAGCATCAACTATCTGTCCTTTCGTTGAGATCTTTGTAAGACTCCCATGCATATTAATAAATCAGTATGCCTTTTCTTCTCTTAACCTGCCTTTTGTCAGTTGATTTTCAGTGAAGCTTCAAAAGGCAAAGGGGAAGTTTTCCCTTGGCTCCTACAATATTATCTAACATATTATTTATATAAAATTCTCCTAATTAGCCGGGCGCGGTGTAATCCTAGCACTTTGGGAGGCCAAGGCGGGTGGATCGCTCAAGGTCAGGAGTTCGAAACCAGCCTGAGCAAGAGCGAGACCTCTTCTCTACTATAAATAGAAAGAGCCACGGCACTCACGCTAGCCCAGGCAGCACGGTGAGACTCTGTCTAAAAAAAAAAAAATTCTCCCAATTATCCTAAAACCGTCCTTTCTACCTGTTTATTTTTTCTTAATCCATGATCTAACCAAGGATCACCCATGTCTCTTGGGTCAACTTTAGCCTAGAACTGCCCTGCTGTCCATATGGTACCCAACAGCATATGATTACTGAGTACTTAATATGATAACTCTAAATTAAGATGTGCTGTAAGTTTAAAATACATTCTGGATTTCTAACATTTACTACAAAGATATGATATCTAATTAATAATGCTGTAGTAATTACATGTTTAAATATTTTCATATATTAAATTAAATTTAATGTATCATTGAAATTAATTTCACTTGTTTTTCTTTACCTTTTTTAATGCAGCCACTAGAAAATTTTAAATTACATTTGTGCTTCCATTATCTTTCAACTGGACAGCACTGACCTAGAACATTTCTCCCACCCTTTTTCATATTTTTTGACATGGACATTCTTGAAGGCTACCTGAATTCTTCTCATTGTTTCTTTATAATTAGATTGAAATTGAGCATCTTTGGCAGGAATACTACATAAGTGATGTTGTATAATTTCCATTAGATCATATCAAAAGATGTTACTAAATTTGATCATTTCATTCCTGTGGTAATTGAAAAGGCTTTCCATTATAAAGGTACATTTTTCCCTTTTGTGATTAATAAATAATCTCTGGCTGAATACTTTGAATCCATGTGAATATCCTGTTCCCCAACTGTCTTTCATAAAAAAGGTTTCAGCATCCACCAATAACTCTTGCCTAAGTCATTCATTATCCTGGTAGTTGCAAAATTATATTTTTATAGTTCTATAAAGCCTTCGACATTCACAGGCTGGCATTTATCTATTAATATAAAGGAGAGATTTCCTCTTTTTTCTTTCCCCTCTTTTTGAGTAGATTATGGACACATTCATTCCTTTTTTACTCACTTTCATTATTATTCTTTTTGATGTTCACAAAGCCAAAGATGACTGCTCAGAACCAAGTCAACTCCTATACCATTTTGCAATACTTCCATTAGTCTTTGAGCATCTCTTACTTTCTGCCACCATAAGAGCTCCTGTCTTGCTTTGTACTTTCCCTGTTCCAGACCTGGAATCAGGTCTCCAGGAAGCAGAGGTCATTGTCTCTTCCAAAATTACCTTTCTCCCCATTCTCTAGTCTTTCCTAATTAGAAATATCTGGTTAGATTTATGTTCAAACTTCTCAATATATTTTCCCAGGCTCTTAAACTTTCATGTTTTCTATCTTTTTGTGCTTCATTTGTAAATTTCTTAAGCTGTATTTTCTAGTTTAGCAAGTCTATTTTCAGCAATCTTGTTTAAATTATATATTGATATTTGTAGAAGTTCTTTTGATTCTTTATCAAAGCTTCCTGAACATTTTTATAGTCTTTAGTTCATTCCTATGTTAATACTTTTATTTTTTAAGCAAATTAAGCTTATTTATTTCTAGTCTATATCAGATAATTCTAATATCTATGGTCTTTTTGAATCCACTTCCATGGGGGTTGGGGAGGGCTGGGTCTCACTTATAATGAGTTATTTCCACATGCATTTTTTTAGTTGTAAATTCACATTTCATAGAATAGGAATTATTTGCAACCCATATTCCATAGTAATGGGTCTTATTTACATTGAATGTGTTAACAGAAAAGAAACCAAACTCTGTAAAATAATTTTTAAGAGACTTATTCTCAGCCAAATTTGAGGACCATGACCCAGGGCCATGCCCAAGAAGCCTTGAGCAAGTGGACTTGCTGTGGTTGGGTTACAGTTTGGTTTTACACACTTCAGTGAGACAGGAGTTACAGGTAAAGTCATAAATCAATATGTGGAAGGCATACATTGCTTTTGGCCCAGAGAGGTGAGCCGTCTCAAAGGGTGGGGGCTGACCGTGATAGGTAGGTTTAAAGACTCTTTCACTTGTAATTGGTTAAAGACATGAAGCTTTTGTCTAAAGGTTTAGAATGTCAAGATAAGTAACCCTGTAAATCAGACACAAGCCACCTGACATATGTTTGTTGTATAAATTGAGGACCTGCAGGTTTGTTGTACATACTCTTAGGCCTATTAATGAGTTGCAAAGGGTATCTCCAAGAAGGGAGGGGGGCATGAACAGACATGTCTGACCTCCCTCCTCATGGCAGGCAATTTAGTTTTAGAATATCCCCTTGGCCAAGAGGGGGTCCCTTCAGTGAGGTGGGGTTAGATTTTATTTTCATTCACAAATGCAACCTGGGATTAAGATTTATGCCTCAAAAAATAATTTGTGTTTACTTTCTCCAGGCAGTTGAGAGTATTTTGAACTCATGATAACTTCAATTTCTCACTTTAAGGATTTTTGAGATACCAATATACAAATTCTGATTCAATTCCAGGTGAGCTTGTTTATGATCATAAGATGAAACTTTATTTTTCCCTCTCTCCGAGCTAAGGCTAAGATAGTCAAGTTTCTTTGCCATTTCCTTTTACAAGCAAGGCTTTTCTCTTTTCGTTTGTTTTTTTCCTGGTTTAATCTCTCACTGATAGCATCGCCTTTTGGGGGGAGTCTCAGATTCTGGGGAATCTCTAACCTGACTTGCCATCTTGCACATGCCATAGATATTTTCTCTGTGCCTTGCTCATGCCAATGAAACTAAAAGCTCAAGGCCACCAGAGATATGCAAATCCTCCCAGGAACAGAAGCTGAGCTCTGCCCTACAGTAACTCTTTGGATTTGTTCGTCTCTTTTTTCCATTTTGGAGTCTCAAGTATTCTACAAACTGTTGAATGAAGGAATGCCTAAAATACTTTTCCCCATTTGCTAGTCACTCACATTTTAAGCCTCAGCTCAAGGGAGGCTATATAATTTAACAATGAAATAATTTGCAGCACTCATTGTTAATTTGGCTCTCTCCCCTTTATTAGTCTATAAGCTCTTCGATGCTGTGGAACGGGACTTACTCCTCTTGAATCCTCACACCTTATATAATATCCAATACATTCATCAAACATTTGTTATAAGAATCAATAAATAAAATATTTAATATCACTTATTCAGTTACACAGATTTTTCACTATTTTATGTTTGCCAGTGACATGGATTAATTTCTTTCAATTGCTTTCTCAGATACCATAGGCACTGTATACATACTTCCTTCAACTGATTCCCATTTCTCCCCTGATCTTCATAAAGAATTCCTATTTCTACTCACCTCTGCAAAAAAACAGGAGCTCTAATTCAGGTTGTAAAAACAGTGTATCTTAAATAGTGAATCTTGACCATATGGGAACTAGTTTTCTAGAATTTAGAGCTTTAATGATTTAGAGACTGGATGTCATAAAAGGGAGTGTGTTCCCCATCACAGGTGTCTCTTGGCAGAGATTGGGCAGAAACTTTCTGGAGAACAATATAGAGAGGATTTTATGTTGTGAAATTAGTTGTGCTAGAAGAGCTTCAAGGCCTCTTCTTCACAGAAACCTAATACTATGAAAGTGCTTCAGATCAGTTAAATTGTTTTCAACCAAGAGATCTGATTTTATATTTTATATATTAAGATTATATAATGGTTTTCTCACCTTTATCCCTTTTTAAGACCCACTATTTAAATTGTATTCAATTTCATAAGAAGTAATTGTAATGAAATTTAAAACTTAAAAATGTTTCAAATTTATAGACAGATTCATTAGTCAAGAATGACAGATTGCAATTTACTGACATTTCACATTCTACTGTGTGGGCTGAGTAGATGTCATATGATTTTCTACTGTTGGAGTTTCCAGGACATGTGTGTTATATAGAATGCCAATTCCTCACTAGATTGTGAACTCTTTGATGGTTCCTTGAGGATAGGAATTGTATTTTTATGTATCCATCCATTTATTCAATCATGTATTCAACAAATATTTATTGAATGCCTACAATGTGACAGGCAGTCTGCTAGGCATGCAAGAAATAACCTGGGGATTATGAGGACTACATTCTGGGGAACTAAATCACCTATAAATAGTTGAGTAATTACAATTGCAGTGCTATGAAGTGTTATTTTCATTATCTCATGAATTTAAAACAAAGAATGAAATACATCTTCAACTTTTGTAATTGAGAAGTCATTGGTGAAAAATTTAATGAAAAGACAGCAGTGGAAGCAAGATTTCATTGGGTTGAAGGAATAAAGTACTTGAAGATAATAAGTGTAGACTCCCCTTTCAAAGTGTATGTGGTCTGAAGGAAAGGAGAGACATGAAATGATCTCCACAGGGACATAAATCTGAGAAAGGAAGTTATGGTGTCAATATATTTTTAAGATGGGAGAAACTTTAGTATGCTTATAGGCTATAAGAAAGAAGAGTGTGGGGCCATAAAAAAAAAAAGCAAATAATACATAACAGATGAGGTAGGTTTCTGGCAGAGACGGGAAAGGATGGGATAGAATTGAGCCACGATCTGAAGAGGCATCTTCTGAAACCATAGATAAGATTTTAGGTGGCTATTAATAAGTCTCCAGTGAGTTCACCATGAAGACCTTTATTTTCTCTATGAAGTAGGAGGTAAGGTCATTTACTGAGGAAAGGGGGCAGAGGCTTCATAAGGGTCTCCAGGAGCGTGACAAAGGTTTGGGCTAAATAGTAAGTGGGGTGGATAACAGAATTGAAAAAGGTCAAACAAAAGGTTTTTAATTTGGATCACCACTTAATGCAGTCATTGTCATAGCTAACACTTGAGAGCAAAACAAAACAAAAACCTTCTCTTGCTATTGTTCAATTTCTCTGTACTTTGTAGCAAAACATTTAAACTGGTAGTCTACATATATTGTTTGCACTTCCTCACACCATTTGTTCTTCAGCACACTCCCAATGCAGCTTGCATAGTTGATACTCTGTGAAAGCTGCTCTCATCAAAGATACAACGACATCCATGGGAGCACACTCAGTGGACAAGACTTCGTCAGCTTTTTACTGGGTCTTCAGCAGTCCTCAATGACAATGCTGACTCTCTTTTATAATGGAGTTGTGTGGCAACACTTTCTCCTGGTTTCCTCCTATGACACTTGTTTCTCATTTTCAATCTCCTTTGCTAACCTCTCCCTCTTCTATCAGACCTCTAATGAAAGGAATGTCTTATGCCTCTATTTTTTTTTTTTTTTTTTTTTTTTTGGAGACAGAGTCTTGCTCTGTTGCATGGGCTAGAGAGCCATGGTGTCAGCCTAGCTCACAGCAACCTCAAACTCCTGGGCTCAAGCAATCCTCCTGCCTCAGCCTCCCAAGTAGCTGGGACTATCTCTATCTTAAGCCTTTTTGCTTACTTATGTCAACTTCACTTGTTTCTTAGGAGATTTCATCGAATTCAATCCATGGCTTTAAATGATGTTCATACATCAATGACTCCAAAACTTTATTCTCCAGCCCACACCTGTCCACAAAATTTCATACTTATGTATGCATTATTAAGTATCCCAAACATAATACAGTTAATGGAACTCTTGATTTCCTCTTCCAAAAACTGTTCTTTCTTGTCTCATATCAGTAAATGACATCACCACTTGTTCAAACCAGAAACTCATTATCTACCACCAAAATATATCTCAAATTTGTCCATTTCTCTCTAAGTTCACTACTACCAAAACAATTGCCACAATAATGCTGTATAACAAACTAAATCAAAACTCAACAGTTTACAAGTCTAGATTTTTCTTGCTCACAGTTCTTTGAGTTAGCCAGAGCAGTTCTACTCCAGGCTGAGTCAGCTGACTTAGGTGGGCCAGGCTAGAGGGTACAGCTACCTGGAGCATGGTCTTTCCATGACAGATCAGGGAGTATAAGAGACAAGATAAACCACTAAGTACACTTAAAGTTATCATTTGCATCATGCTTTCTCACCTTCTATTGGCCAAACAAGCCAGGGCCAATCTCAAAATCAGTGGGGCAAGAAAAGATACTCCAACCCAAGGTGGAGGAGGAAAGAAGTGAATATGTGTGGCACAATAACTCAATCTAAGCCACCATTATCTCTTCCCTGGACTAAAAAGTAACTTTCTAATTAGTCCACTGCATTCCCTTTATCTTCTGTTTACTGCATCCTACCCACAGAGGCCAGCATATCTTTTAAAATTGGAAATCTGATCATAACATTCTTCTTAAAACCAGTTAATGACTTTATACCATTCTTAAAATAAAAATCAATCCCTGCCATTACCTATAGGACCATACATCATCTGATTCACATCCATCTGTCTCACCTGATTTCACATCATTATCCCATTCTCTCTGCCATTACACTGCAGCCACAATGTCTTCCTTCAGGGCCTTGAATAAGCCAATGTTGGTTCCTCCTCAGCGGTTTTTCCCTGCCTGGATTGCTTTTTTCCCAGCACTTCATATTACTGTCAGTGATGCACTGTAAATGGTTTGTACCAGCTTTCAAGAATTAATTGTTAAATTTTCAGGAATTTTTCAATCCAGACGTGACATGCTCAGTAGCCTAAAATCAGCCAGGATGGGAATATTTATACCATGAAAGTCAGGAAATGCTATAAATCAGGCTTTTCTCTTTTTTTCAGAGCAAATTTACCAGCATACCACCAGTCCTTCTTGTCTTTCAGATCTCAGATCAAATATAAGTTCCTCAGAGAGGCATTCATGACATTTTTTTGTATCTAAAGTATGTCCCTGCAGTTAATCTATTACATCACTCTGTTTCCTTCACTGTATCATGTTTTGTTATTATCTTATCTGTTTGTTCTTTAATTGTTTTTTGCCTATCCACTCCCAGGAGGATGTAAGCTCCATTTATTCACAACTATATCATCAATGTCAAGAAGAGTACCTAGCATATAATAGATACTCAATAAATAGTCATTGCATGAATGAATTTTCCCCTCCTATGTTATGATCTATTTAAGAATGGGGATATTCTTATTCTAACTAACATGTAGCATTATAAATCAGCAGCCCCCAAAATGCTGAATAAATGAGATAATTTATTAATGTGTTTACTAGGCACACAGATACAATGAATTTCATATTCTATGTCAGGAAGGGGAATAAAGACATTTGTGCTAGACAGGTTGTTCGAATACTTTAGATTTCATTTTATGGATTTTTTTCCTACTCTACCTTCATATAAATAATTATTATCCTCAATATAATAAGATCATTTAACTAATAAATCATTATTAACTACTTCCTTTGTCTATCTGCTGAAGACCATGGGAGTTATAAGAAACAAGAATACATCATATCTACTTTCCAAAAGGTTGTATTTCATAATCCCACAATAGAGGTAATCATTTATTTATTAAACAAATAGTCTAATGCTTATTCTAGCAGATATTAGGCACTCAATAAATGTTTGCTGAATGTGATGAATGAAACTCAGCCAAAAACCAAGAGAAGAGCTGAATTAAATGCATGAGAATATAAAGTTCTCTATGACATCAGCAGAAGAGTTGAAAATTAATCCATGTTTTATCAGTGCAATTTATCTCTATCATGAAACTTCAATCTGTAAAACAATAATGCAAAATGTACTACAAAACAAATAGATAACTATGTATTTTCAGAAATATAAAAACAATGTAATGGTAATGAAAAGTAAAGTGAAGGCTGTGCAATTCTAATAAACTTTAAGACAATTTAATCAAGAACAACCAATTCAATGTCTACCAGGTGAAAATCATTACATTAACTTATATATTTCAGGAATCTAAATCTTATCCTTCGGGCGGGCAAATTGCATCAATTTTGACAGATAATGCAGAAAAGTGGTTATAAGGGCAGACAGACTTAAGTATAAACTTGAACTTTACAACGTATCACCAGTAGGACCCTTGGCAAGTTATATCATATCTCCGAGTTCAGCTTCCTAACCTATAAAAAAAGTATGTGATGATAATAGGTTGCCATGAGGATCAGGTGACTGATCCATGCAAAGTACTTAGCAGAAGGCCTAGTACACAGTAGGTACTCAATAAATTTAGCAATGGTGACGGTTATAAAGATGAGAATTATAACATGGTATTGATTACAGTCTCTACAAGAAATGAGGTAGATATATAGTATGTTATAAAGTAGAAGGTTATAAGTGTCATAAAACACAACCAAAATATTATCTCAAATACGTAAACTTTTAGTAATAGCGCAACATACGGAAAACAAACCGCAAAGTCATATTATGCTAAATAAATATTCCCATGCCTAAAACTTCTCTATCATTCATTTTCTCTCATATCCAGTCATAAAATACAACAGTGCTTATAAAGCCTTTGGCAAATTAGGTAATATACACTCTTCTCCCAAAAGGAAAACAATATTAATTATCCCTTAGTGAGATAGCTGAATCTTTACCAAGTAAATATCATACTCAGAAGTTTAACAAAATAGCCCAGAAGAAACGTGGTTAGATTGATCTTCCCTGGCTACTCTCTACAAAAACAACAAAAACATGGCTACATTTCAGTGATTTTCTCAAATCTGAATCTTTGCTCAGGCTTACTGGGCTCTGGTTCACCTAATGGAAAAATACTGGTGTATATCCTTTGTCAGCCAATCCCGATCTTTCCCCTAAAGAAAATTAAAACAGGTGTCTGGTTGATAATTCTCCATATATCTGTATAGATAATTTTCATATATGGGTAGTTAGAGCTGTCTGAGCAAGAAATTCTGGTACCTGGGTTAAAAGATGCTTGAATGGCAAACAAGCCATGGAAGCTAAAGATAGAAACCTTGAGGAAGATTTAGAGACACCTTCATGAAGCCATTTATTTATATTTCAAAGAGTAACAGACTTAGGGACCTTTGCTTTACCTTCTGTCTCCAGATTGGATTTGCTTACATTTACACAGCACTTGCTTTCCCTTCCTCCTTCGCTCTCTCTCTATGCAGTGGAGGAGGGGCAAATGCCCTGAATAAGTTCCAGGACTCATAATTTCAGAGTTCCTCGTCTGTGGTACTAGCGGTACTATACACATGAGTAACATCTGTCCTTCATTTCATTGCCCCTAGGAGAACTGAAGAATGGGGAAACTCAAGCAAAATAATTAAGTCTGTCTCTGATCTAGAAACCTTGCACTTCCTATAAGGATAGTACATACACATGTACATATATATACATAACACATAAAACTTAAGTATGGCTGACACACTCCTTTCCTTCACAGATGACCCTGTAAAATAAAAATAAAATCCTAACCCTCCCACCCCCCACCCAAATCACTGAACAGATCCCTCTCTTGGCCAAGGGGGCCCCAGAGAAACTTTTAAAACTGAGTTCTCAGCCGTGAGAGGGTGGGAGGTCAGACACACCTTGTTATACCTCCTCCTTTTTGTGGTTTAGACACAACTGACCAGCATTAATGTTAAAATAGAGATCATAAGATTGACAGATGGACTCTTTGTGGCAATAAGATATCAAATTCTAAAGAAGACTTAGACAAGGCCAAGCCAAGCAAGGGTTACATCATAGACCCTACACTTAAGGAATAAAACATGTTCTAACTCCCAAAAGGTTTTTCTTTTTCTCTAGCAGCTAAAAAATAAAATAAAATACTGACCTTGAGATAAGCAATATTAAAACAATTGCAGCATATCCATTGCCAGACCCTGACCCCCCATTCCACAAGCCATAACTAGAGCTTTGATTGGGCAAGAAATGGAATTTTTTAATAACTTTCTCCTGATTAGAAGACCACTGATCATGGGCTGGTTCTGGCCAGTTTACAGAGGCTGCACAGTTGAGAACCTTTGTGTCCCTGCTTCACCTTTTGACATATAGGGCCTAACTGCATAATAATACATTTAATGTTAAGTCTCCACTCCAAGGCGAACATGGATCCTATGCATGTTTATTCAATATGCATGCTTTAGGACCACCTTCATGAATATTCTTAGCTTCTCCTGCAACCTGTCGAATATGTGTATTTGGCCAACCCATTCAGCATAAATCCCTGTTGCACCCTCATCTCCCTGGAAATGCTTGTTTCTGGCTTTTGCCAGATGCTACACTTCCCAGCCTGCCAGAATGGCCACCTCACAGGCTGTAACCATTTATAAGAAATAAAGTTCTCCTTTCCAAATTTATAAATTGTATTATTTTTAAGTTAACAACCCACATGGAGGTGAGTTACAAACTGACTTCCAGATGTTTAAAGTCTTCTTTAGTCCAGCAATTAATCCGGTCCCTTGTAACTGCTCTCCAAAGTTAAACATCTTTGAGTTCTTACTCTCTTTTCTGGGCAACTCCTGATGTCTCCAACTCATTCCTTTTATAGCAGCTCCTCAAGTCCAGCTCTGTCAAGTCACCACCTCCATCCCTGTCCCCTGGCTCTCTCACCACTGTGGAAGGAAGACTGCCCACTATACCTTCATGGCTTCAGGTGAACACTTCAGCACTATAACTTTCAGCATATAGCTGCGTACCTACTAATCCCTGTAGTACTAACTTCCCTGTTGCAAATTTCTCTCAGGACAAGCATTTTTGAAAAGAACTCATTAAAAGCACTCATTCTTCCAGGAAATGCACGAAACTGTAGAGTGTAATATACTTAAAGTAAGGATCACGGGCATTTGTGTCAATAGACCATACCTGTAGTTCAACCACTGGCCTTCAGAAAGCCACTTAGCTTCTCAATAAGCTTCTGTTTCCTCCTTTTTAAAATTCATGGGTGATACTTTTGAGCATTATAGATTGTGATGTATTAAATAAGCTATAAACTAAACACATATAAAGCATTGAGTATATAAGCACTCAGGAAATAGAGAACTGTTAGTATTGTCATTAATATTTTTATAGTGTCTTTTGCTTTTCACTGAGACAAAACATAAACCCATCAGCACTTGTTTAACTTAGCAGGGCTCCTATATCCACTAAGGACAGCACCAGGGATACCCTAGAGAAATTCATCTTTCCTTCCCATAGTATCTGAACTCAGGAATATAGAAGACTAAATTGTAACTCCAATCCTTCTTAACATGCTTCCCAAAAGTGAAGCACTGAAATATACAAACTGAGTCTCTGAAGTAGAAAAATGCACAGGGACACTCTAACACAGGTCCTCAAGAGATTTTGAGAACTCAAAGAACTCATTGGGCCCCAGTTGGGATATTGTTTGAGGAAACCTGGGAAGGGAGTAAACATTAGCAGTGGGTGACAGATATAAATAAAAATCAATGTAATGACCAAAACTGATTTTATTCATGTATTGGGAGGATATGTAAGCACTCACGGAGACGCCTAAAATACCATAGTCCTTTCTTATAACCATATAAATAACCTTGGCATAGCAAGAAGAATATTCATTTATAATTTTATTCCTCACAGCAGACATACATGGGGTGAGAAGGGTGTAATTACCAGGGCAGGGCTGCTAAACATAGAAAGTGGTAACTTTAAGGCATTAGGGAGTACTTGCAAATGAAGGTTGTTTTTATTTATTTAATTTTTTGTAGCATTAATCATGTTGCTTCTTGCAATGGTGTTGTCATTTTTCTTGCATGCACACACTGAATTACTGAGCGGTGCTATGTAATGTGTCTCACACGCTCTGGCACTTCCATTTCATACTTCACAGTTTTAGTGTCACTTTGAGGTTTGAAATGTTTCGCAGTTATTTGCTATATGTGGGTGCCAAAAAAAAAAAAAAATAGTCAGCCTATATCACTGAAAAAGATACTGCAAGAATAGAAAATGGTTAAAGTCACATGGGAATTTCTGTCCCATTAACATTCAGAACTTTATCAAGAATCAATTCACTTTTTATCAAAATCTAATTTATGTTTTACAGATGTGTGGGTGCCTACAATTATTTTTCTCACCACATACAGTTATTATAAAGTTAAATATAAACTTTTATTGATGTAGATAGGATTCTGCAATTAGGAGGAAATTGAAAACACCATACATCTTTTCTAGCCTCACAATTTGCCAATATGCTCTGACATAACAAACCCAAAAGCCTCAATCCAGCCACCTGATCTAACCCAGTATAAATATTGAGTGAATTTCTATGTATGTATCTCAGTGCATGTTTCAGTTTAATGTGTTAATCTATTTAAACACAGTTAGAATGATTTATATCTGCCACAAATATGAATATCGTTAAGACTGATAATACACTGAGTAATATATATATTCACCAACACAGTCACAGGTGTTTTACCATCAATTTTTATAAAGCAATAGCACACCTGATGACTTGCTATATTCTCCCTATGTACTCTTACTGATTACTCCCTCACTCTATACAAACAGACACACACCCACAGCACATTGGCATTTGAATACCTAAATACTACATATATTTTTTATCAACATATTCTGCTTTGCAGTCAACCAAAAATTAGGTAAATAAGTAATAAGAAACATGTTAAGACTCATAAAAGGAAGCTTTTCACACAGGAGAATTGTCTTGAATAAGCACCTGGCATAAATCAAGCACTTAGTAAAGATTCATCCTTTTCCTCTCCTTGTCTTTCCAACGTCATAAGATGTCTCCTCAAGTTCAAGTGTCTGGTTTTTTCAATACAAATAGACACTGAGAGGCATTGGTAAGCATGAACAGAAAGCAAAAAGGGAAATAAGCAAATACAGATGGAAACTCAAATAGCGATATTTTTAGGCATGCTCTAAGATTTTAATATCTGAAATTATTTTCCCCAAACAGTTAAGAAGAATTTTTCTCTCTTAAGAGGGAATTCATGCTTACAAACTTGGCTATCTCAAAGATTACAATCAATACTAGAAAGTAAGGGAGCAACTTTTGCATCTGAGGGATCTGGCTCCTAACAGAGAAACAAATAATGACTAATTATGCTAACATGTTGACAGCACTGATAAAGGTTCAAAGGGCCTACTTGAGTTTCAAATATTCCAACAGGAATTCAGGGTAATTTTCTGCAAGTGTATGTGTGGAAAGAGGGCCAACCTGACACACAATGGACATATGAAAAGCTGATCAAGACAGAACGGCTAACATGGCCTGCTTTGCATTCTCAAAGTAATCTAAATCCTAACTTGACAAGGCCACACCAAAAATGCAAAACTGTCTCTACCATATTTTACATTTGCAACTTTCTCTTTAAATGTAAGCACAATTAAATCCTTAGCAGTAACAAATCATACAACTTTTCTTTATAGTAAGGACAAAAGTACACTACTAGAAAGAAATATACTACTAAAAAGGGTTTGATTTGGCTACCTATACTGGTCATTCTTACTCTGGATTTACAGTAGCTTCAAAGTACTGAAATTGCATCAGACAGGCTCACGAAATTAACAAAAATTTCTTAAAATAAATTAATTCTAATTTATGTTGAAGTTAAAATTAGTACTTCCAGTGACATGTTTAGGAGTAGATTGGTTGGAGAGGAGGTAGAAAAAAAATGGATCACAGAATACACACAAAACTTCATAACTTCCAAAAAAAGGTTGAAAAGTATTAGAATAAGCATTAGGGCAACGCCTCAAACTGTGGTCTTACAGAGACTAAAAGGGCCTTCACTCAACTATGTTTCATTAACTTTTTATTTTATTTAGTTCTGAACATGTTGCTCTTTGTGTATCAAACATTCTGTCAGATGCTGTGGGGTTAACAAAAGCTATAAAAAATATAAAATATATGATCTGAGCCATAATAAAATTAGAAAATAGCATCTTACGTAGAATAAAAATTTATTTTAATAATATTTAGAAAGCAATAATTTAGAATATTCTTGTGAATGTCAAAAAGAAAATGATCACTGTAAAAGAGAAAATTGGACTAATGGTCAACTGTTGAGTAGCTGAGAGAATTAAAAAAAAAAAAAAAAAGTTAGAATATGAGAGAAAGAATTCACAAGGTGCAAACATTCCCTAGAGCCCTTTCCCTGTTTCACAAGTCCACACTCACTATTCACTTTACTAAGAATACCTTTTTCTTATATAAGCACAGAAGCGGTACATTTTCAAATATATGGTCTTTGTGAAAAACGTAAAAAGTTGGAGCAAGAGTCTCCAATTTTCCAATCTTTTTTGCACACTACTATCATATAAAAAATTTTGAGCGGATTGCCCCAATATATGTAAAGTTATTTATATTATTTCTTATCTTATAAATTATATTCATATTCTACTTTATTAACATATCATACACATTATAAAACAAGCATAAAATATATGTTATAATCAGAAAATATAGAAAAACATAAATAGGAGCTTTTTCCTACACAATCAGGTATCATCTTGCTCAGTCCTTGGAATAAGCACTCCCAATTATGATACTAACAGATAAGAAAAGGAGTTGACAAACCACAGTCGGGGCCTGATATAGTGCAGCACCTACTTTTGTGAATAAAGTTTTGTTGGTAAACAGCCACACCCACTTGTTTACCTATTACCTATGGCTGCTTCCTCTCTACAAAGGCAAAGGTAAATAACTGAGACCATGTGTCCCACAAAGCCAAAAATATTTCCCATCTGAGCCTTCACAGAAAAAGTTTGCTGACCCCCATAGACTTAATTTTAAGATACTTAAGAAGGAAGAGTTTCATAGATGGAGCAACAAGACTAAGCATATGAGATGAAGAGAAAGAAAAAGGCAGAGTGATAAATCTGCTAGGAATGTCAACCAAGTTGCAAAACATGTGTGACAGTTAATTTTATGTGTCAACTTGACTGGACTGAGGGTGTTCCCAGAAGACATTAATATTTGACTAAGTAGCCTGAACAAAGAAGATTCACCATCACAAATGTAGGTAGCCATCATGCAATCCATTGAGGGCTCAAATAGAGCAAAAAGGCAGAGGAAAGGCAAATCCTGTCTCTTCTGAAGGTAAAACATTCATCTTCTTCTTCCTCAGACATTGGAGCTCCCAGCTGTTGAGCTTTTGGACTCTGACTCCGCAACTTACAACAGCACACCCCCTGTTCCTCAGCTCTCTGCATTCTCAGGCCTTTGGTCTCAGACTGGGAGTTACACCATTGGCTTCCCTGGTTCTAAGGCCTTCAGACTTAGACTTACACCACTAGCTTTTCCTGGTTCTCCAGCTTGCAGACAGTATATGGTGGGACTTACTGGCCTTCAAAATCAGGCAAGCCAATTCCCATAATAAATCTAATAAATAAATAATAAATCTTATATATGTGTGTGTGTGTGTGTGTGTGTGTGTGTATCCTATTGGTTCTGTTTCTCTGGAGAACCTTGACTAACACAATAGGCATAGGAGAGGAATTTCCTACCAGTATAAAACTGTTAGAGTAAGACTGACTATAACACATAGAGTATAAAAAGCAGAACTTGAACATCAGTGAAAAGAAAACATAAATCAAAAGGCATAGAGGACCATAGTTGTGGTGGTGTTTTTTAAACTGATGTTTCTTACAACATCTCTATCAGAGGGTAAATATCTCTCTCCATTCCAGCCTGACTTCAGTTGTCGTATCTTTTATATCCATTTCAGCATTTGCCATAAACTTGAAAACGGGTCAAGAAGATATTTAAGATATCAATGGACAAAAATTATGATTTACCATGAAGAATGAGCAGCACAGATTCTAATTTTATATCTCTCTAACACATACACACGCATAAGCATGATTCTAGGATTGGCATCCTTCAGCAAATATCATAATATTCCTTTGGCCATGACAGAGAATTTTTTTAAAATATGCAGTTAAAGATAATTGTTGATACATGGAGAGTTAAGGCGTTCAGTTACCAACAATCTCTCTTTTTTCTTATATTTTATTACACTTAAAGTGTCAAAGATGCTAGCATTTAGTTATTCTCCTATATTAGTTTTGACTTCCACAACTAGAGACAACAGAAACAAAAATGTCTTATGTATCTTTGTATGCCCAATCTCACTTAACATGGGCACCTGGTAATATACAACACTCAATAAATAATTATTGATTGTTTCCTAAGAAGTTATGTACAAAATATGTTGCCACATCTCAAAACTGATTTTCCCATTGCTTTCATTGCAAAATACAATATTCTTTTTAAAAAGTTTCAAGATTAAGTAGAAAGAACAGAGGACTAACAGTATGTAGGATCTGATTCGAGTCACAGTTGGTGTGACAAGCTAGCTTTGTGGACTTGAGCATGTCACTGAATCTCCTTTATTTCCTTTTCAGCATAATGATGGGTTAGAGCAGTTGACAACTAATATCCCATTTAGCTCTAAAAGTCTATGTGACAAAATCACATTTAAGGATATAGAAAGTATTTTAAAAACACATTATTCAAGTCCATCATTGCAAATGGTAGCAGGAGGGCCAAATCCAGAGGTGGACATGAATTTGGGGCCATAGAGTATTCAAGACATGTTAAATCAGAGTGTGTCTAGACATCTGGGCTTTCTCCAGTTTGCCACAGACTCTTTCCTCCCACTGATCATACCAACTCTTTCACACATTTATGTTACCTGCTGATCAGAAGAACATTTGAGTTTGGAACCGATAATTTAAAAGAATTATAATTCTGTTATTTTGATAGCTAGATTATTATCCTGTACATGAAAAACAAAAGTATACCATTACTAAACAGAACTTTAGAATGCATAATGTGAAGGTACTAAGCTTCTACCAGTATTCTTAAATTCTTTTTCTTTCAGAATGCAATGTAGCACAATAACAAGAACACTGAACACTGGGTTCTGGTCTTTCCTAATAAGACCTGTGACCTTGAGTGGCAATTCACTGAGGCTCTCTGAACTTCTGCTTTTTTATTACTAAAATGGTAGGGGGGGTGGTTAGATTAAATTATGTCTAATGTACATTTTATCTCTTCAACTCTGTAATTCTAAGATAACAGGCAATTTTATTGTTTTGACCCTATTTCCTAGAACTTTGTAAAAGCTACAGACCTTTAGAAATAAACAGATTTTTCAAAGCTAAAGGAGAAAAACATGTAGGAACACAGAAGACTGATAGAATCAAAATGCAGCAAAAGATGAGAAAAAGGAGTGCTCATTTCCTGAAATACATACAGCAGTAAATTAAATAATGGAAAAGCCTTCACTAAAACATGGAGCCAACATGGCCTGAAAATTCTTTAGCAGTAACGTAAAACTATCTAATGGTAATAACATTAGGATATGATCAAAGAACACTATGTTGTAGTGCCTGCTGTGTGTCATTTATTTGTAATTTTAGCTTCTCATTTAACCACACTGAACCTCAACTTCCTCAATTGCTAAGAACAGAATAATGCTTTGAAACTGCAAACGTACATGCATAGAGTTTACGCATGTTACAACAGACACACATTGTTTATATAAGATAATTTTCATGAGTTCCTTAGTGTTGGAAGAGGCTATCCAACCATGGACTCTGAGCATCCCTGACAATCATACTGGATGTGCCAAGAATGCAAAGCCCTGGCCGCTCTATGCCCTCTATCCAGGCCTTTTCTCAGGGTTGTGTCTGCAGCAAGCAACTTTGAGGAATGAAGTACTATCTCCCTGGGGCAAAGAGTAAGCTTTTACTAAAAGCAATAGATTCCCCAAGCTCATGTCTCTCAGCTGTAACATGAATCTACTATGTACACAGCATCTACCTGAGTCCCTCCACCTTGCTCCCAGTGCTCAGCCTGCAAGTTGTGATGTAAGTAACAAAGTCCTTGTCTCTGACACATCCTGATTCTGTGTCTTCTGTCTGTTTTCATGAAACTGGCTGACAGTGTTAAATTTTTAGCTTGAAAATAAGGGGAAATCCCAGAGCCTTCATAAATCCTATGCAAGATGCTTAGTAAATGTATGATTGTTAGGTGAATGCAAATTAGGGTATCTCATATGTACTTCATTACCTTTTCTTGGTAGAATAATCACAGTCCTATATTTTAGTCTAGAACCAAGAAGAGAATTTGTGTGATGTTTTGTGATCTTCCTTCTTCCTGGTTTTCACAAATTGTCTGCTGTTAGGTAATTCCCTACACTACCATCAACATCCCACCCTGCCACGCACTCAACATTAAGATGACAAATGCCAAGACCTCATCACCTTTCTACTTTATTCTCACACAGAATTTTTCCCACATTCAAAGCTAGAATCTTACACCCTAACTACTAAGATTCTTCTAATCCTGAGCTAATCTCAGATCTGCCACACTAATTGTAAAGCAAATTATTGTGATGCTCTCTAGCACTAAAATCTAAAACATATTCTCTTTGTGGAAACTTTACAAGTTATGCTTCTATGCCTTAATTGCACTTGAAATTGTTACAGAAAACAGAGCTGAAAAGACTGTAAAATTGCTTAGGATCATAGACAGAAACTTGGAAATTTAAGTGCCACCTCTACTATATTTTGTCAGAATGTAAATATAATTGCAGGTGCTTAGAAAAAAAAAAAGACAAGTACACCAATAAAAATCTTACATGCTGAACACCAGAAAAGCAATAACACTTCTATTATAAACCATTTTATGTGATAATTGCCTTTTGAGAAATAGGGATAGGAATATTATCACTAACAGAAAGACTTTAAAGAAATGCAAATTTCTGATTAGGATCATTTTCCAGTGAAATAAACAGCTATTTGTACACGATTATTTCTTTGTCTGTTTTCTCACCAGCTCTTAGCTTTCCTTACATTTCATACCATTATTTGTTCTAGGTAATATATCTCAAACTCCTTGACACACATTCTCACCTTGCATTGGGAGTCATATTTTTCTCATGTCTAAAACTAAGTCTACATGAAAGGACAAAGGATGCTCTCCAAACCATGATATGTTATTTGTCCTCAAATGGATTTGGCGTCCTTTTAATCATTTATCTACATAAACTTGCCAATGGTATTAACAGCCAGACAAAACAGGAATCTGACTCATTGGTAGCCAATCACAAAGTTCTAGGCTGTAAAGTTGACCAGTTTTGTGATTCATTGCAGAATCAGAAATCAAGGTGAAATAAAGGATGGAACCTCATCCCACTGCTAATTAACATGCTTCTGCAGAAAATCCTATTTCCCAGTATATTTGATGCCAAAACCATTTGTCACAGTTGCTCCCTAGCAGTTTATTAAGTACTTAAGGTTTTATTAACTCTTTAAAGCCACAAGATACACTAAGCTCTAAAACCACATAATACTTGGGCACCAATGTAGCTTGAACACAGTCACATAAAACTAGAACATTACTTTTCGGATAAATGCTAGGTAAATGTATCAGACTTAGCATTAGATTTTCTTCCAAGTGTAATGTTTAAATAGGATCTGTTGACTAAAGGGAAGTCAAGGAAGACAGTACATGCAACGCACTTACATTTCTGAGAAAACTCTATTTTTATAAAAGCACTCTGTAGCTGTTTTACGCTTTTCTGTATGAGCATATATACTCCCATGAGTCTTTCAACAAGTCATCGATTATATGACAAGTATTTGACAGTTTACATTGTGTTTTCACATACAAATCTCATTTGGTCCTTTTACCATGAGCAGTTATTTTTACCATCACAATTTAACAAAATAGGAAACTGAGGATCCAATATATTAAATAATTTGGCCAGAATACTGCAGCAAGAGAACCAGACCTCAATGTTTGATGTTTGGTGCCTAAATCACAGTCTTTCCAAGCAGGTGCAGAGAATTTATTAAGTGTGGCACACTTAATTCGACTCCCATTATCATGTGAACAAACCATCATTCTGGACTATGTTCATGGCATGGATGCACAAATGCACAGTCCTCTTGTTACTCATCCTCTACAGCCACAGACGCCACTCCTTTAAGCAGTGCAAATATTTTCTCTTGGAAGTAATGTTTATTTCAGGGCTACAAACACAGGAACAAATCTACAAAGATGTGAAATTTACTCCATGTTCAAGAAAATAAACCACATAATGAAGGCATAATTACATTTAGAAAGAGTTTTTTGGCCAATCACAAAAGAGTGCAGTTTCTTGTAACCATGAAAATCAACACTTTTAGAGTAACATTCCGTTTTTAAAGGGAAGAAAGATCTAAATCTAATGATCGAGACCATTAAAATTTCTGTAGGAAATAAATGACTAGGAAAGTCATACACTCATTTGATTTTATTGTTGATGCCATAAAACTCTTTCTAAATTTAATTATGCCTATAAGTAAATAAAAATCAGTTGCAAAAGGTAGATCTGAGAAAATTGGGGTTCCAGGTATTGTTTGTTTCTTAAACAAGGCAAGAGCACTGTGTACAAATTAAAATCAGGCTTCACTTAAAAGCCTGGTAAAGAAATACCTTGAGCAGTATAAACCCAAGGCCAACTATTAGGTCCTAGAATTCTAAACATATAGTGTCTTTCCTAAGTTCTAACTACTCACAAAACAATTTTATATAAGAAAACTGTTTAGGAACACCAAAACAACCTTTATAGTCATTTTGGGAAATACATCATTTTTGGTCCAGCAAAGTAATCATGCCCTCACCTTTTTTACAGAAACAGTCAATCCATTCCCTTATTCTTGCTGTTTCTCTCATTCAAGGAAACCATCTGTGTTCCCATTAATAAATGTGGAATTGTTAGAAAGGATTCTCCAGATAGATATAGAAACAGTCACCATTTTCACAATAAAAAAGAAAACAAAGTGATTGTCAAAGCTCATCCCAAAGCTAATATTCTAACCTTTAAAATATCTGTATAACACTAGTTCTCTATTTTTACTAGCAAAAACATATTTGTTTCCTGGGATTTCTTGAGCTCTCTAATCCATAGCACAATATCCCCCTCAGATGTCATTGCTTTTCCTGGTGCAGTTTCTGAAATGCGTCAGGTCTTTGTGGCTTTGGTCAGACAAGAATGTGGAGACTACAGATTATTTCACTACTGACCCATAGAAGCAATCAGTGCTGAATTACCTAGCTGTCACCACCGTGACATTCTTTGTCTTCATCCACAGGATGCCTCTGTGAGGACCTTCTGCAAAACAACACTGCCACTTGGGGACATGTTAGGAAGAACCAGGAAAGCATTCAATTGCTATAGGACATAACTGACGATGGGGAAGTTTTCATTATTATTTAAGAATGATGTTAGGCACTTTAAATGCCATCTTTCTTCTGAAAGCTCATAGTTCTTTATGAAAATAAAATAGCTTTCCAAAGCAGCTAGGATTAGATTAGTTTTATGAGGCAAACTGAGATGCTGAGAAGAAAAGCAACTTGCTCAAGGTTATACAATAGTTTAGGAAAAGACAAAGTATCATTTCCATACTCTCAAAGCACTTGGGTGACTTTCATTTCTCCAAGCACCCCAATTTACTCCTAATCCCATCAAGAAAGAGGATGTAGCACACTACATGAGTTCAAAGAGCACAAGCTTTAGATTCAGACAGACTGAATTTAGATTCAAATCCTGGTTCTGACATTTGCTACTGGTGACAGCATGGGAACATGTGTCTCCAAGCCTGAGTTTTCTTATCTGTAAAATACAACTAATAATACGTGTATCTTGCAAGACTTGGATAATAGTGCCTGATAAGTAGTAGATGCTCAACATGTGCTAATTATTTTTTTAGCTGTTTTATCCTATTCTCCATTAATTGGCTATCAATAAAACAGTGAAGCATTTTTAGGTTTTTAAAACCAAAAATCATTTTGTAGAAATATCAATATGTTTACAAACTTTCATGGAGAAATATAAAAGCAAAGGTCATTTATTTACAGAGCTACAACCAAATATTCCAGTCTATTTTTGAATGCTACTTAAAGGCCTCACCTAATGGTTGAATATAGTTGGAAGCCAGGAACTTTGGTAGAAACTGCGTCAACTCAATCACATTGGAAGTACTTATTAGTACCTATTAAACATGTAATGATAACACATTATACGTCTTCATGAATGTCTCTACGGTGACTACATGAAATGTTTTGTTTTTTTTTGATCCATCTTCACTAGGTATAGTTAGGATATTCATTGGACTTCTGAAACAGTTTAAAAAAATAAAGTGTCTCTAAAATAATGTTTTGCTTCATTAAGAGCAATGGGATCAAAACCAGAAGAATTTGGCAGTGGGCTTGTTCCCTTGGTTCTCAGGCTGCTTCAGAGCAGTGCCAGCTCAGAGAAAGGATGATCAATGTCTCACATTCGACACTTCAGGCACTAATATATCCTTGGCTCCAGGTTTCTCAGTGTTCAGAGGGAATGCCAGAACACACATGCTGTGACAGAATCATTTTGGAAGCATTCATGCAGGCCAGAGAAATGAATAACTACCTTGGGCACTGAATAGCTCAGGCAACAGCTGTTTTACACTGGACAGTGATTAGGATCGATCTCTTTATTCTGTTCAGTAACTATCATACTGTCAATGTTCACTATACACCCACGCACGCACACATACATACATATACACATACACAGTCTTCTTAAGGTGTAATTTAGGGATTACACCCTATAATAGAAGCATTCCCTCAAGGATACATGGATATGGATCGTATTAAAAACCATCTCACTTGCTTAAACCTGTCTAGCAATTTACACTTACACTCATATTCCCTTTATTCCATTATTCAATCAGCATTTACAGAATGACTTTCTGTAAATCTCTGGCAATGAGCCCATCCAAGGATACAAATACAAACAACATAGATAAGGTCCCTGCCCTCTAAAGGCTTACCTTCTCAGCACCCAAACAAACCAATTTGACTGACGGTATTCTTGAATCTACAAATATGAGAAGTACCTAATACCTCTCCAAAATGGTAATAAGAACATGGTCTCACTCGTTTTGGAAGATTGTTGATGTCTCATGAAGCTACTTCCCAAGACTACTCTACCCCTAGAGTAGAATGCTAGGAAAGTTATTCTATTTTTCAAATATTTGTCTTTATCCTTTCAGGAAGAAAGGATAAGAAGTTTACACAGATCTTTGCTAGCCAAGGCTTGCTAATAGCAACGGAAACTAGCAAAATAACCAATATTAACTAGTTGGTGATAAGATTATCTTCTACTGAACTTCTACTAAACAAAAGATAAAAATATAGAGGTGAAAAGGTATGTTCTTATAAATGCAAGAATATTTTTGCTCAATATAAGATCCTGCTTTTTCCTACCAGATCCCCTTCCTCACAAAAGGATGACTTGTGTGGGGTTGTCTGTCCCACATCACCATCTCCCTCAAAACCACTCTTGCCTACAGACTCTGCTGAGAGGCTGTGCCTAAATGGCTATATTGGTACCTTATCACCACCTTATCACCACCACTCCTGTCCTGACCATGACTTTGGGATCACTGGCCCAACCTAGGCCTATAATATCCCTCTCTAAGAAATATAAGCACTTCTCTGATTGAATGTTTGTGCCTCCCCCCAAATTTATGTGTTGAAATATCCTCTAAGGTGGTATCATTAAGAGGTGGGACTTTGGGGAGGTGATTAGCACACAAGGACTCTGCCCTCATGAATGGTATTAGTGCCCTTATAAAAGACGCCTAACAGAGCTTGTTCACCACTTCTGCCATGTGAGAACACATAGAAGACACCATCTGTAAGGAACAGGCTGTTACCAGACACTGAATCTGCTGGTGTCCTGATCTTGGACTTCCCAGACCTCAGAACTGTGAGAAATAAATTTCTGTTGTTTATAAATTACCCAGTCTGAGGTATTTTGCTATAGCAGACTAAATAGACTAAAATAAACACTAAGAAAATGAGGCAGTTAGATGTGTGGAGTGAAACTTAAAGATCATGTTGACTTAAGACCCAAGGTGACTATGTTGGTTTGTATGTAAAATGACAAGAAGAGACTGATCTGTGAAAAAAATAAGAGGAAAGCAGTCACACCAAGAGAAGATGAGATGAGAAACCACGCAGTCCTCAAAAGACTGAGAGGGTAGCCTCAGTTCCTGGTAGATTTTCAGATCTTATGAGACTCAGCTGTATTTTATTTAATATGTTCCCATTCTTTACATTTAGCATGGCTGTAACTTAAAATCCTTTACTTGAGCTGGTCTGAATGGGGCTCTGTCCTGTGCATCCCACAAACATATAAGGACAAATGCAGTTGGTAATTCCAAAATTTACTCACGGTGATCCACCCTCATCACCTTCCCTCCATCCTGATAGCCAACTTTTTTCCTATATTCACTTAGAAACATTTATTGAATCTTTGTCAGACTGAAGTACAGGTTATAAAAAGCTCAAGGAACAATTCACATCCATGTTTGTACCTTAGCCCCCTTCACTACCAATCCTGCTACTTGATGAGCTCAATTTGAAGCATCATATTCTCTGATCACCACCTCCCCTTTCTGTAGGTTATTCTCCATCACCAGAACTTTTTGACCCACCACCAGCACTTGAAATTCCCTAATACTATCACACGTTTACTCTTTCTTGCCACCTTAACACCTTAGACAGCTTAAATTCCAAAGTGAATCCCTATGATCACTTATTCTCATAGACTCCTAACTCTATTGCCCTCCTCTCATTTTGTCATCTTCATTTGAGAAAACACAAAACCCTAGTTGCATCTAAGTCTCTCCACCTACCTTTTGGGTTTTATAGCCTGCATGATTGATGTGATTGAGAGAAAACAACATGATCAGTCTCATCTAACATTCATTAACACTAACTCAAGTGGACCTTACTCATACTCTATTCCTCAGTCCATTCACTCTCCTCTCTCTATTTCATATGTCCTCTCTTCAAACCTAAGATTTCCCTTTGTCCTCACTTTCCACTGATATCCTTGCTTCCTCTTTCACTGAGAAACCAGAAGCAATCACAAGAGACCTTCCAAAGCTCCGCCACCTGACAGTATCTGTCCCCATACACACTGTGTGCCCTCTCATTACTACAGATGAAAATAATCTACATTCCTAAGGCCACCCCTCTACTAGTACAAAAGTTCTCACCCAGTTTCGCCTTCTTACAGATATTGCTCCAACAATTCTCCCCTTTTCTTCCTTCATTAGTGAATTTCCTTCTCCTCTTGTTTCCATGAGTATTAAAATATGCTGTCATTTCTCCCATCTTAAATAACAAAAAAAGTGCTCTCTCTTAATCTCTCCTCCCCCAATAGGCACCCAATTTCCCCCCTTTATAACTCCTTAAAACAGTTCTCTGTATTTGTCTAACTTCTCTCCCCCAATTCTTTTTTCAACTGACCACTCTAAATTAGCAGGTGTCGAGGTCACCATTGACCTTCACATTGCTAAGTTCAATGTCAATTTTAAGACCCCATCTTACTTGATTTATAAGCAGAATTTGATACAGGAGACAACTACTCTCTGTTCCTTGCAACATTCTCTTCACTCAGTTACCAGCACATCTCAGTCTCCTGATTTTTTTTTTTCTTTCTCACTTGCTGAGCCTCTATGCTAGTTTCCCCTCCTTTCCATGACATTTAAATACTCCAAGTCTTCCTCCTCAGATTTCTCTCACTCCTATGACTATATCATATAGCCTCATGGCATTTAATATCATGTTTAAACTGAGGTATCCCAGAGTTATATCTGAGCCTGGTCCTCTCCCATGAACTTCAAACCCAGATATCCAAATTTCTATTCAATATCTCCACCTAGATGTCTAACAGACATGTCATATTTTATATACTAGTGCCCCTTTATCTGAGGGGGATACTTTCCAGGCCCCCCCAGTGGACACCTGATAGTACCAAACCCTATACATACTATGTTTTTTCCTGTATATACATACCCATGATAAAGTTTAATTTATAAATAAAGCACAATAAGAGATTAACAATAATAAAATAGAACAATTATAACAATATGCCAACATCACTACTCTTGTACCTTGGGGCCATTATTAAGTAAAATAAGGGTTACTTGAACACAAGCATAGCAATATTGCAACAATCTGATAACTAGACAGCTACTGAGTAACTAAATGGGTAGGGAGAGTCTACAGCATAGCTACACTGGAACAAAGGGATGGTTCATATCCTGGTGGGACAAAGTGGGATGGGGCAAGGTGTCATCACACTATTCAGAAAGCCAAGCAATTTAAAACCGATGTATTATTTCTGGAATTTTCTATTTAGTATTTTTTGGATGACAGTTGACCTCGGAAAGCAAAACCACAGATAAGGGGGGGACTACTGTATGTCTAAAGCTGGACTACTGATCATAGTCATCAAATCTGTTCTTCCCATAGATTTCCCCATTTTGGTAAATGGCAACTCCATCCACAGTAGCTCAGAGAAAAAGCTTGGAGTCTTCCTCTCACATCCAGTAACCAATTCATCAGCAAATCCTGTGAGTTATTCCTTGGGGGGAGAAGGGCTAGAAATGGAGTTAATAATTGATCATGCCTATGTGATGAAGCATCCATAAAAATCCCTGAACTATGAGATCTGGAGAGTTTCTCAGTTGGCAAACACATCACAGGCCAGGAGGATGATGTACTCCAACTTTAGAGAGACAGCAGGTCCCGTACTCAGAACCCTTCCAGACCTCACTCTATCTCTTCAGCTGGTTGTTCATCTGTATCCTTTATTATCAAACTGGTAAACATAAATAAAGCATTTCCCTGAGTGGGCTGTGAGGTGTCCTAGCAAATTAATCACAGTGAGTTGCAGGCAGTGGGAACTTGAATTTATAGCTATTCAGTCAGAAATTCTGGAGGCTCATGCTTGGGACTAGCATTTGAAGTAGGGAGCAGTCTTGAGGACTAGCCCCTAAATTTGTGGGATCTGATGGTACCTCCAGGTAGAAAGTGTAAAAATTGAATTGAATTAGAGGACACCCAGCTGGTGTCTGCTGGAGAGGAGACCAGCTTGCTTAGTGGGGAGAAATCCCCACACATTTTGGTGACCAGAAATCACAGAAGTATTCTGTGGTGAGTAGAGAACAGAAGAAACACACTTTATTTTTTCCTTTATATCTCAGAGCCCCTTTTCAAAATTAGTAAAAAGATAAATCTATTAATTTAGCCTCTGCTTATTTCTTTTATATAAACATGTATCAATCTCAGCACAGTATTATCCCAGAAAGACAACTAAGATCTTAATAAGAATTTCAGCCTCAAATATTTAAAGTTAACTTTGCTTGATTTACTAATCAGCATTTAATTAGATTTGTGACTGGAAAAGGTTAAAGTATTACAAATGTTAATGAATAGGGTTGACCAACTTCCACACAGTAGGGCAAAAATAATTATGCGTCCCTTGGCTATGTGTAAATCACTGAGAGAGGGGAAGTGTTCTGTGGTGTAGACTTTTTTTTTAATGTCCCAAAGTGCCTAACATTGCCAGGAGGAAATTTATGTGCCATTCAGCAAAAAATTTAATTACCTTAATAACCAGCTTATGACTGTTCCTTTCCCAAACCTTCCAAACGGTATGTAAACCTCAGACGATAGGCAAATCCCCAGTGCCTGCAAGTAGTTAATAACATGGTGGCCTCCAACAACAGAAATTTATATCATTGGGGAGCACATTTATTTATTTATACACTTTCTCTTAATTCACAGATACAGGAGAGAAGAGGGTATGGCTAGACAGAGAGGTAGAGAGGTTCATGGCTTTGGTTAGTGAGAGTAAAAGGCCTTCCTGCCTACAACTAGAAGGGTGAGTTTAATTCTGGAAGAGGATTGACAAGCCATGGAGCTACTTAGTCATACAGTCATACTCTCTCATCACCTTTCTCTGAAATAAAATGAATATTTTCATCTCTATTTGCTCAGTTCCCGTGTCTTTCTTCTCAATTTGATTGGTTCCAAACTCAGAAGGGAAAAAGTGGTGTTATTTGTTATAACCCTGATTCTTAGTCCCTCCCCAAACCCTTGCAATATCTATATTTTTTAAGTGAGTGAAAGGAAAAGTAATTTCTGCCAAGCTGAAAGTTCTATGAGTACAGGGACCATGGTACACAATATCTAGTTGAAGTAGGAGCATAATATAGATGCTTAATAAATATATGAAGAAATGAAACTTGAAACAATTAGTATATTGATCAAACTTTTGTACTTCTTCTGACCAGGAAAAATATTTTAGGAAAATGATGTCTAGAATTGAAACTTAGTTTTCTATGTCCATTATAAGAAATTACCAGAAACTTGGTAGCTCAAAACAATGAAAATTTTTCTTATAGTTCTGGAGACCAGTAGTCAAAATCAAGCTGCTGGAAGGGCTGTTCTCCTTCAGTGGCTCTAAAGGCAAATCCATTTCTTGCCTCTTCCAGCCCTGACGGCTGCCAGCAATCCTTAGCTTACGGTTGGTTACATCACATCAATCCTGCCTCCATGGTCAGTTTGTGTTCCCTTCTTCTACATGTCTGTTATCTCCCTCTCCCTCTTTTATAAGGACACTTGTGGTGGTATTTAGAGACCACCTAGATAATCCAGAATAATCTTTCCACCCCAAGATCCTTAACTTAATCACATCTACAAAGACCCTTTTTTCCAAATAAAGAAACATTTATAGGTTCTATGAATTATGACCTGATATCTTTGGGTGGCTATTATTTGGTCTACTACACACAACTTAAGTGAAATTTTTCCTAGACTGACTGGATAAAAGAAAGGTGTTTCCATCAGACCTCTAGTGACAACCATCAGAAAGTCAAATTAGCTCAAACAAATAGAAGAAGCTACCAAGTGAAAAGGCTGGGATTTGAACCTAGTTAAACCCCCATGTTCTGAATCACTAAATTATACTCCCTTCCCAAAGGGGGAATTCACTGATTCACATAAACTGGAAAGTTCAGGTAAAGTTTATCTTTAGTAATACTTGAACGAGAGATTTAACAATTTTGTCAAGATTTGATTTCTCTCCATTATTCAGCTCCTTTTTCCATGTTGACTTTATTACAGAATTTCACACTATGTCTTCTTAGACCTCCAACTTCATATCATCCTTGCTGGTTTGAGCCCAGTTCCTCAACCCATCACTGTGGCCAAGAGAATAAACTAATCTCATTGGCTTCGCCTGATCACCTGCCTGAAGCTTAAGGGCTGAGTTAATAGTCCTACACAAACTACACAGACTCAAAGCTCAAAGTGGAAGAGTGTTTCTCCAAATAAAATTGGAATGCTCTTACCAGAGCTGAGTTTAAAGAATAATGAGACATCAAGAACAACAAATATTCACTGAGGAAGGTTTTCACTACAAATAGGAAACCATTTCTAGAAAGCTACTTCTTCAGAAGAGTTGGTATTATTTGCTCCTACATACAGCTCACAAAATGAGCCTGGACTACCATAAAACATTTGACTAACCCCTTCACTCTTTTCTGCCTATGTTCCTTCTCAAGCACAAAACACAGAAAATATGCACTTAGAAAACCTCTGCAAGTCGCCACACTACCCTAAGATTTCTGTTATCCCCTAAGTTGCCCCCTGGGCCAATAATATCAAGAGTTAGTAGAAGGTAGATGGCAAAAAGAATGCCTTTCAATTGTCTCTAAATACTTTTAATGTTTTAATATCATTCATATTTAAGATAGTATTAATTTCCTAAAAGTTAGGAAATTAGAAGCAATGAGTTTCCTGTATATATCTCTGAGTCCCCATCCTGTATCTTTCAAGTTCCGAGCTTATTAGGTCAGTGGAAAAAGAGATAAGCATAAAGAAGAAAGGACCGTGTCCAAGACATTTGTCATTCAGATATGTAATTCTATTCATTTGCTAATTTTAATAATGCTGTTTAGGTTCCTTCTGAAAGAGTGTGGGCAAGCAAAAGAAATTCTTGACAAGAAATGACAAAAAAATATAGCAATCTAAATCAGGAAGAAACTAAGAAAAGCAGAAGTAGTTGCAAAATCTCTGTGTGATGATCTCTCAAGAGATTATTTCAAACTTATTCCCTCATTTAGAAATTCCACAATAAGAGTCTGTTTTTATGCATAAAGAATAGTATGTTTCAAGTTCCAAAGCTTCAAAAATCAAATTATTTTGTGATACCAAATTCAATATAATTTCCCACCTCACTGAAAAAAATCTTATTTCCACTTTTCTTATAAATTGTTATGGATGCCAGTCTTAAATTCTGCCAAGTAATTCTGTGGGCATTAGTAAAAGCATAGTAACATGTTTGTTACTATCATATGTACAGTCAGCCCTCTGTATCTGCAGGTAGATTCAACTAATGGTTGAATGGTTGAATCACCAACTAATGGTGGATTGAAAATATTAAAAAATAGTAATAAAAAATAATACAACAAAAAAATTCAAAATACAGCATAACTATACATCATTTAAACTGTATTAGGTATTATAAATAATCTAGAGATGATTTAAAGTATATGTAAGGATGTGTATAAGTTATATACAAATACATTATTTTATGTAAGGGACTTGGAGCATCTGCAGATATGGGTATCGCAGGGGTTCTAGAACCAAAAATCTGAAGATACCAAGGAATGACTATATACCTGAAATCATTAAAATATAAAATAGAAGGTTTTATAAACATTGTTGATCAAAAAACCATTTGGTAAATTGTCATCACTGTAGGCAAAGGAATAAGCATAGCACAAAGTCATTTTTCCTCATAGGTTTCTCCAGGACTTTCTAGCTACATAGTCACTTTAAAGCATTATTATAATTCATTCCTTCCTTCCTTTTATAAATAAAGGAAAAGATTTGTGATTGGGAGATCAAAGAACACATAAACTTGCACACACCCCACACACTCATACACATACTTTCAGACATCCATACACACACACATCCAGTCACAAACACACACAAACCCTCTCACACACATAAAACTCACATACACATACACATTTCTAACCCTTTCCATACCAGTGAAGGGAAAGTCCATGGAAACTGTAAATATATGTGCTTAACATGAATATCATAAAATCTTGTTGAGTTTAATTAAAGCCAATTTTCAAATTTAAATAATTCAAAATTAGACTTTACTATTTTTATTCCTAAGGTAATACATACTATATATTATATGGTACCATATAAATAATACTGTATATTATAGAAATATTATATATTGTATGGTAACTATAAATATGTAATATATATTACAAAAACTGATTTTATATGAGACTTCTAATTTCTAATATTCAATAATTTTAATAATCTAGTAATTTAAATTTTAATATTTCTAACACTTAAGATTGATAAATTGTTGGCAAATAACAATAGAAACTGGTTAAGCAGTATGGTAGAATATCTATACACTCAAAGAGAAAATCATTTCATATTTTTCCTGATTTTGCTCTACCAAGAAAAATATGGGCATGTATTATAGGCAAGCACAAGAAAGATATTTACTAAAGATATTTGATACTATAATTGTTACAGTGTATTTTTAAAGTTGATATCCTTGGATCAACTTCAAGGAATGTTTGGCCTGTTCTCACATAAGATATTCAGTTTATGGAAGATAATGCAACTGAATTTGTCAGGGCTGTCTGAGGAGAGACTACATACACTACAAACATAGGACATACTTTTCTTTCTAATCTCACAAACTTTAATCAAGTTCTGGAATTAATACCACTGATATCTTAGATCATGCTTCCATTTACCCTGAAGTGAATATTGGGAATATGTTTAAAAAATAGATCCAAGGTACAGACTTAATATAGGCTTTTTGAGATAAGAACTTTGAGAAATGAGTGGCAATTTTAATTCAAATATAAACTCTAAGATCAGCATTTCACAGCTGTCTGGTGAGGCACATGCAAAGCTGCCTAGTAAAATGGCTCTGACCTCAGCAGAGCCTATAATGGGATTTTCAGGAGGACAAATGTCCTCCTTATGCACTTGATAAAATCTTCACTCCCCTCTCACATCCCCAAACCCCAACATCCTCGGCCTCATGATTATAAACTGCTGAGGCAGTCCCTGCAACGAGCTTATCATTAAAAAAGATTGCCCGTATTCTCTAAGAGACCTTCAGAACCTCTCTCTCTCTTACTGCTTACCTCAATCTCCAAAGACCCGTTATCTTTCATCCTTCTTTGAACCACCTCCCAAATTCTTCACTGTGCCCTAAGAAACACAAGACCTTCCCTCTACTAAATTGATATTCTCACTCTGTTCTGTACATGTTCCCAATCTTCTTGTTCTAGCAACCTCTTTTCCTAAGGAGATAGCTGTTTAAGCAGGTCTCTCAAAGATTTAGCTATTCTTTTCTACCACCCTTCACATACTTTAGGACTTTAGGTAAAGTCAATTTCTTCCCTGATCCTCATTACACTTCCCAACCATTTCTCATCTAGCTGAAAAAAGAAAATGGGCTTTTATTTTTTTACAGCAAACAATCTTTTCACTTTCACATTCTCTCAGATAATATTTAATTTGCCCTTCTCTTTGCTCCTCAAAACTCCAATACTTCCAATTTCAATTCATCCTCAAGTGAAGACCTCACATCTAACTTCACTGAAAAAAATGGAAGCAATCTCATCACCTACTATACAAATCCACCTGCATCTGTGTCCATGCCCCTGCCTTCTTGCTGGGACAACAGAGGAGCTGGCATTGCTCCTATCTAAGGAATTGCTTCTTACTGATTGAAATATGAGTAACATATTTCACATTCCTCTGATTTCCATCCTAGCTGTTCATTTTTACTTCCTTTGCTAGATGTTCCTCTTCTTGCTAGATGTTGCTTTCCAAATGTTGGAAATCCCCAGGGCTCATTTCTTGGGTATTTTTCACCAATAACATTCACTCCCTAGATGATCATATCTAAGTCTCTGACTGTAAATAAAACCTACTGTGCTGTCCAATACGGTGACTGTCCAATACTGCGGCTACTCATCTAATGCATTAATAGCTATCGAGCTCTTGAAATGTGGCTAGTCCAATTTGAGGGGTGTTGTAAGTACAATAAATGTCAGACTTTAAATATTTAGTATAAAAAATGTAAAATATCTCAATAATTTTTATATTGACTATTGAAATGATAACACTTTGGATATAGTAAGTCAAATAAATGTATTCTTGAAATTAATTTTACCTGTTTCTTTATACTTTTTTAATGTGGCCACTGGAAAATTTTCAACTGTGACATTTGTGGCTCATACTGTGTTTCTATTGGACAATACTGACCTAGCTATACATTAATGGCTCCAACCTTTCCCATGAGTCCACACTTACATAACCAACTACCTATCTGACATTTCAATTTGTATGTCTAATAGGCTCCTCAAACTTATTGTGTCCAAATCCCAATTCTTGGCTTCTGCCCATTCAAAACTGTATCTCTCCCTGTCCCCCATCTCAGAAAGCAGCAATTTTCATTTTCCAGTTCATCAGGACTAAAGCTTAAGAGTCATCTTTGACTCTCTTTGTCTCATACCCTATACCAATCTTTCAGCAAGTACCAACAATTCTGACATCAAAATATTTTTATGGGAGTATTTTAAAAAGTGATCTTAGGGATGAAGGAGAGGGAAATAAAACAAGCAAGAAGGAAGAACTAATGTAAAAATTATTTTTGAGTTGACCATCGTTGTAAGACACTAGTTGCTTAACTGTGTGGTCTCTGTTACTGAGACCTTTCTGCTCAAGGAAAGAAAGGAGGAAACATTATCCATGGGTTCTCATCCCCCCTTCCTTGTTGTTGTATGTCAGTGCTGAGCCAGGTCTTATGGTTGTCTCAAGCCAGAAAGGAGTCAAAGAAGTCTGGAGCAAGAACTAGTCACCACAGCAATAGCTGGAATGGCTACAATAAGAGGTGAGGCCAAGGGAATTTCAAGTGGTTTATGAAAAGTGTTTGACACAATGGCCTACATGCAGTGGTGCGCTAAAGCCAGCTCACACCTGCTCAAGAAAGCTAACTGTGGCATCCCTTCCCAACTCCTGTAATCAGTGATGTTGCACTGGTAGTTTGAAATTGGCTATATTAGAATATTTACACCTTAGCAAAATAAGGTTTTGGCAAAAGCTACAGACAAGAGCTTCCTCCCTCTCTCCACCAGAGCCAGCTGCTAAACATGTATTAGCACAGCATTGACTACACCGTTCTGTCTTTATACAGTCTCAGCTCAAACCCTTCAAGTTCATTCTCAGAAATGCAGGACATTAACTCTTTGTTCACTCCTTTGAAAGCTCTTCTGTATATCCTCTACCCTGGGTCATCACAAATGGTTTTTTTCACTGCCTCAAACTCCCCACTCCTTGTCTGAGTAATCCCTACTCATCCTTCATATCTTAGCTCAAATGTCATTTCCTCTAGGAAACTTTTGCTGATCCCTACTTCAGGTGCAATTCATTTGTTATATACTCTCAATCTATATTATGTGATTATTTAATTGATATCTGTTTCCTCAGCTAGGCTACAAGTTCCATGAGGGCATAATTCATGTCAATTTTTCCTCAACGTTTTCAATCAACACATACTGAAAGCACTATTACCACTCTCTCGTAAGTGCATTGTGATTGTTTCAAGAATACTGAAAAGGAGTTCTCATACTTGAAAATGTGAGGAACCACACTGGGAGAACACAAGATATTTTTGCGTGTGTGCTTCCCTTCCAGCTATAATCCATTGAGCCAAATCTGTCAGATAGCTCCACTTAATTACTAAGAATATGAGAAGCATATTTTAGTCAAGTACTGAGGACAAAAGGGATTTCAGTTTGATGGGCATCTATCCATTTTCTGCCACAGTATGCCCTTTCAAACATAAATATCCATTCATTCTTGTTCCCTGACAGAACACACCTTTCCTCTCTCTAAAGGAGACAACCCAAAGTTGCACCCAGGCACTGCATCCAGCTCAGAGTCCAGGATCTCCAGCTAATGTGCAATCTTCTTCAACAGGCCTGCTGTGGCCCCTTACAGCCCAGTAATATGTGGACCAAATACAAAAGGGATCTCCACCTTCCTCCCAAAGCATGTAACATACAGTAATAGAGCAAGTATAGGATAACCTCACTAAAAACTCCATTAGTAAAAGGGAAGAAGGCATGTCACAGTCACTAGTCCAAAGAAGTTACAGAATTCTCCTGGGAAGTCACTGAAAAGGACCCCTAACCTGGAAGTGGGGAAGTTCTTTGAATAAACAATGATTGTTCTGGGAGGCACTCTCTTCTTCATTTTTTTTAGTGGCCCCTGGATCCACCATCAGGGAAGTTTTTTACTTGCTCCTCAGCCATATCTTGCTATTATTATCCTCCTTAGAGGCTATAAAACTTGCATAGTTCACTTCCTGATAAAGCCAGGTTATTTTACTTTTTGAGCATTCAACTAAATCAAATACCATAGTTTCTTTGGCAGTGGAGTTTTCTACCAAAACTGGTAGTTTACTACCAAAAAAACTTTGGTAGTTTTTTTCTCTCTCTTTGCTTCCAATTAATTCTATGTGACAATAACCACATTCAAAGTCTTTTTCTATATATTAGTAGTTCTAAAATCTAAACTGCAAATGTGATCACTTCAACTTTTCTTTAAAATATTTGGATGGTTCCCCTAACTTTTAGGTTAAAATTCAAGGTTTTTCAGTCTAGTCTATTATCTCTAATCACTCCCCAATCCCCATGTTCCAGTCAGGTAAAATCATTTTAGTTCTTTGAAAAATACCATAATCATTTTCTCAGATATCTATTATCAGGTAGAGGCTAGGCCCTCTGACTAGACAGGATTTTTCTTCATTCTTGAGTTAACACTTATTCATCCTTCAAAATTTACCAAAGACTTTAAATTTCCTGGGAATCTGTCCCTGACTCCTAAATCTGAATTAAATATCCTCCTACTGATTTTAAAGCAGTAGAGTTTGTTTCCATTACAGTGTAAGTCATACTATATTGTAACTGTTTACTTGACCTCCTTCATGCCACTGCATACAAATAACATACATCAAATTTGAACTTCTTGAGGGCAAGTAGCATATCTTATGTCTCTCTATACCTCATGTATAAAATCAAGGGTGTTGGGTGAACAAATGTATGAACCCCACAATCTCAGTATGGTTATAACCCCCTACATCTATCTTCAACCTTTGCCTACTTCTCTCGTAAGTGCCATATCTCACTTTCCAACTTCCTAATGGCTAACTTCACATGTGTGTCTACTTAACAGGTCTAAACTGAATTCATTACTTTTCCCCATCCCTTTCCCCACCTGCCCCAAATCTGCTTTTCTCCTGCTATGGTTTGAATGTTTGCATCTCTCCTAAATTCATGTTGAAATCTAAGACCCAATGTGATAGTATTAAGAGGTGGGAGCTTTGGGGAAGTGATTAAGTCATGAGGGCCCTACCCTTGTAAACGGGATTAACGCCCTTAAAAGAGGTTTCAGAGAGTTGCCTGGTCCTTTTTCCCTTCCATCTTTTTCACCATGTGAAGACACAGCTTCCATCCCCTCCAGAGGACACAACATTCAAGGCACCATCTTGGAAGCACAGACTGGACCTTCACCAAACACTGAACCTGCTGGTACTTTGATCTAGACTTCCTAGCCTCCATAATTATGAGCAATAAATTTATTCTGTTTATAAATTACTTAGATATTTTGTTGTAGCAGCAAGAACAGGTTAAAACACCCCCTAAATCTCTGTGTTAATTTAATGATGTTTGACTAGTTTTCCAGGCTAGAAACCTCAACATCTTGATTTCTGTTGCACATTCCGTTGATTTTTCAAAAATGTTAATTCATCCTAAAGTAATCTTCTAATTATGAATTTACCAAAATATATTAAAAGGAACACTAGTTTCAAAGACATTAATTGGCATAATGTGAAAAATATTGGGGATCTTTGGTCAAATGAATCGGGGATAGCAAGGTTAAAAATGGCAAACAGATTTTTTTTCTGCAGTACTTCCCAGAGCTTTAAGTATGTTTATGACCAATAAGGAATCTCCACGAAAGAAATATAAATTTTTTCAAACTTATCTGACCAAAGCACCCTTTGTCAAGGTGACTGAATCACTCAGGGCTAGTGTTCTGAAGAGCATGCTTTAAAAAATGCTGATATAACACCCTCCTCCACACTTTATGCTTCCCTACTGCCCCAGTTTAACACCTTCCATCTATCTCTTCCCTGGACAGCCTCCTCGCTTATCTCCCTGACAGAATTATCTCTGCAGTCTCTCCTGCCAGTTTTATTTTCTCAACAGAATGATCTGGTCTTACCTTACCTCTTCTCCATCAACAGCTTTAAAATCGCCACTGGTTTTTCACTATACATAAGTTCAAATCCTAGGCCTATGATTACATTCTCTTCAAAATCTAGCCCCATCCATCCTCCCAACTTCATTTCCTACCACATCTCTCCTTTCCATAGCATGTTCTTTCATTCTTCAAAGCTTTAATACATTTTGCTCCCACTGCTCAAAATGGCCTCTCCTGTTTCTACCCTACATCTAAACAAAATTCTCCTTAACACCGATTTCTAATGCCATCTCTTCTGAAATATTTTCATTCTGACACTTTGGTTGGTTACTCCTCCATGTTTCCATAATGCTTTGCACTTACCTCTGTTACAGCAATTGTCACATTGTATGATAAGAAATTACCCTGTGTTTATCCCTACCATTACTCTCTGAACCTTTTAATTTTTTTTCTCCAGCTCTTAACATAGTGTCTGGCACAGAGCAGGTACTTTTCGTTGAACAGAAACAATACCAATGAGTGAATGAATAAATAAACATCTTTAGAAATAACATGAGAGGAAAAAATCAAGATGAGTCTATGAAAGGTATACTAGAAATGTGTTTTAAGAAGTCATTTATTCAAGCCATTAGTCTCAAGAAAACAGTATCACTTTGCTTAAATAGACCTCTAGTTTCCACCTTACCAAGTTCCTGATAGAGAATAAATCTTTACTATAATTTGTTTGAAGGGCAAATTCTATAGCTCCCAAAAATCTTTTTAGGGTTTTAGGGAAACACACTCACAAATACATTGCCTACTCTACCTACCCTGCTCAACAACAGAATTCAGGACTATAAACCCATCACTCCTTTAGTAACTGAAATAAACAGTCTCTGAGGATTTGTACTCCAAAGAATATCACTGCTAGAAGACATGACTAACCAATTTCATTCCTTTAAATTTCTCTTTCCCATTAGAATATTCTCTTCTCAGTTTCTGGTGGGCCCCAGAGATTAGTTGATTCTATTAATCATGCTTCCTTACCTTTCATTGTAAAAATTTAAAGTTCAGAGTATTGTCAGAGCAAGAAAATTCCATTATAAGCACAAAAGAAGCAAACAGCTTTGCCTGTTGGTTGCTGGATTTCTTTACCCAAAACTTACCTTTTGTAATTTGCTCTACAGGGTCATATTTTTCTTTTATACTAAAAAGGTGTGGCTCCTTGAAAGAAGTGCGTCGTGAGGGCTCCTCAAAACGGCCACCTTTAGAAAGCTCTTTGGGAAAACAAATACTTTTGAGTGCTGCCCGATGTTCTTGGACCACATCATGTGTTTCCTTTTTTTTAATCTCCAAAGGTATGTACTTGGCCGATTTTGGTTTTTGGTGTTTATTTCTAAAAACATTTATAGAAGGACCTGGAATTTTATTCTATGAATAAAACAAAAATAAATTTTAAGAAAATTTAAGTTTAGTATTCATTATTTAAGTTTTATAATAAATTTTATTAATAAGTTAATGAAATTATATCTCTACTGAATACACTTTACAAAGTACCTTAATGTATACATTTACTCTAAAGCACATGATAGTAGTCATATAAATCAGATGTTATTCTATGTAGTGTTCCAAAAGCCCTCTTTGCAAGCATGAGGATTATATTCTACTTCAAAAGAAATGTAAATTTTAAAATAGTAACTTTCTCCTCAAATGTGATATTTTTCAATACAGGTTTAAAGTCCATTTTAAAATATGAGTTTTAAAATAGACTCAAGAGAATTTAATTATTTTCAACCATTTTGAAGAACTTTCCAATGTCCATAAAATGCTAACTAACAACCCCAAACCTCTTTCTTTATTGAAATAACTGAATATACATGGAGGTAGACTCTTAAGAAAAGCATATTGATGATAGGATATATATTTTATATCCTTTCAATCACATAATTGATTCTTAATTTTGACCACCTTGAACAATAGAAAAATAATACAACTCCAGGTCTTTGACAAGTAATTATTCAAACAATTGTAATTGTCCTATAGATACAACTATGCCTCCCCCCTCCACTCCCCACCAAAAAAGGTTTAGAACAATTCAAGTTGTTGCCAATTCAAACTGTTGCCAACTCAAGATGTCTATAAGGAGGTTTTAGTATGCTAGTATTATGTTTTGCCATGCAACCTAAGATGGCTGTTACTGTAAGATAAAACTCTAAAAACAGGTCAAGTTTCTAAGGCACAGTTATCTAACTCTGAAGACAGTGAAGCTTTCTTCCCATATGCCTACTAGTGAAATCAATATAATTGAAAATCACTTTAAATTTGTTAAAGAAAAAGATTAAGCAATGTTAACAATGTCAATTACAACACTAAAAATACCTATGGCCAGTCTTGGCATAGAGGACCATTCAAAAAAAAAAAAGTAAGTAAAATTAGGATCCTCATCTCCCCCATACAGGAAGCACTGCTGAAAAATATCTAAAATATTTAAAATTTTGTGGAAACATTTTTTAAGTATTCAAAAGGGGAACAGGATCTTGTGGCACACAGTAAACCAGCCTAAGGTCCCCTCCTCTCACCTGTCTTCCCAAAGGCCCATTTGTCACTATAGTTGCCCCTTCCCTAAATGTTCTTCCTCCCCTGGAGATGCTTTTCCCGCAAAAGGTCATCCTGTGCTGACCCTCCTCTGTCTCTGTGCCATCCCTTTCCCTTGCCCCTCTTCTTCTCACTTCCGAAATCTATGCCATTCAGCAAATATTTATTGAGCCAGGCATAGTTCTTGTTGCTAGAGATGCAACATGCAAAAAATCCTCTCCCCTCAAGGAGCTATCAGACTGGCAAACAGACAGTTCTAAAGAAAAGTGATATGGAAGAAGAGACAGGTAAGTGTGTCATGCTAAGGGCATAGAACAGACACATCTCACAGTCTATTTTCTAGTTTAGCTTTTTCTGAATAGTATTTAAAGAGATATTTGTTATAATTAATCAAAAGAAAACATTAAAAGTACTATTAAATGTACAAATTAAACATATATAACATGCATAACTGAAAAATCTTATTTTTAAATGCCATCTGAAATCAATTTTTATAACATAATGAAGATTTTATTTTCTCTTCTATCCAGAACCTATCCCATACCAGGGTATGAAATCCTTTGGAATAATAATTATAGTATACAAAAATAGCTATTACTTATCTGAAAAACATGTTAGATAAATGCAAAGTATTAACCTCATTTGTTTTCTTATAATGTTGTGCAATGAGAGTTTTTGCTTCTTGAAAAAAATCTTGCTTGATGATCTCTAATGTAGGACCTAAAATAGAAACAAAGAAACATTTTAAATTTTTTTTAAATAGTTAATGTACTTTCTCAACCAAAATGGTTACTATGAAATGTAAATTTGGGGGCAGCTATAAATCTTACAGAACATTATAAAAAGTGAATTTTTATAAAAAGTGGACATTTTAAGAGGATGAGAAAGAAGTTAACATAATGATCCCCTAACATAATAATTTGTTTTTTAAAAAGAAAAATCAGCTTGTAATGGTCTGAGTGATAAAATAGTTTACTCTAAATTATTAAAGTCCACTAAAACCAAAGAAAATATACAAAATTGAAATAGCCTTCAATTCTGAAAGTTCTTTTAATGTTATTATATAGAAGACACAACAACACGTTTTTGGCACAAAAGTAATTTAAAAACATCTGTATGTTCTATTTCTATACTTAATGACTAGTGCATGAGGATGTACATTTCTTCAAAAATATTTACAACTTGTAGATAAAATAACTATAAAATAAAATGCCTCAATACATTTACTAAATAGAAATAACATTGAAATAAAAAATATACACACCTACAGATGGGTAACATTATAATGATAACTACTATCTCATTTCTAATTTTCTAAGTTTCTTCATTTCTTTTACCCAGGGCCATATATAGAATTCTAGAGCATGCAGACTACACCATTCTCATATAGTCCTGTCTAAGATTTCCTCCTTATATATTACCTTTATTATTAGCTTATTCTGAGTACATAAGTGTTTCTTGGCTTCTTCTTCTTAACCTGGACTCAGAAAAATTTAAATATATTACATACTCAAATTAGTGTTTCAGTCTGGCCAGTGGGTTCCCTGTTTCTATAACTCTATCTCCTTTAGCACTCTTAGGATCAAGGCTTTCTCTCTCTTCTCTTCACCCACTCAAATTTTAAACTATTAAAAACCCCATGCAAATCAAAACCATAATGACATGCCACCACATCCATCGTAATGGCTAAAATAAAAAAGGCTGATAACATCAAATATTGGTGAGACTATGGAGCTACTGGAATGCTCAAAGTATTGCTGATGGATAATCAATGTGAAAAGAAAGTATGGCAATTTCTTTTTTTTCTGTTTTTATTTTTTAAAAATTTTTATTTTTAATTATTATGAGTACATAACAGTTATATTTTTATAGGGTACACGTGATGTTTTGAAGTATGAAAATTTCTTATAAAATTAAATATATACCTATTTTGCAACCCAGCAATTCCACTCCTAAGTATTTATCAGAGAGAATTAAAATATATGCTAATAAAAAACTTGTACAAGAATGTTTACAATAGCTTTACTCATAATAATTCCAGATTGGAAACAGCCCAGATATGCATCAACAAGAGAATGGACAAACTGTGGTCTACTCATACAATCAAATACTACTTAGCAAGGAAAAAAAACCAAACAACTGACATGCACATCATCTTGGATAAATCTCAAAAAACATTATGCCAACCAGCCTTACACAAAAAAGTACACACTGTATGGTTTCACATAGAAGAAGTTCTAGAGCAGATAATACTAACCTATAGTGGAAAGAAACAAACAGAATAGTGATTCTTCTGTCAGGGATATCATGGATTGACTGAGAAGAAACATGAAAGAAATTTCTGGGGTGATGGTAATGTTCCATATCTTGATTGGAATTTGGATTACACAGGCATATGTAATTATTATAACTCAATGAATGTGCACCTAAGATTTCTACATTTTATATGTATTTTACATCAAAAAAGAAAGACTATAAACAAACATTGAATTCTAACTAATGATATGCATGTTAGTTGAAGGACAGATATGTGACAAATCAAGTACAATAAAATATTAAGGGTAAGAACTGGGTGATAGGTACACGTGTTGATTTAAAATTCTTTGAAGTTTGTTTTACGTTTGAAAATTTCATAATAAAGTATTGAGGGCAAAACTCTCTCTTCATTTCTGCACAAAATATCTCCTTGCTTTTCACCAGGTAAACTCATAGGGGAAGCCCGATACATATAAATTTCCCAATTCAAAGCCATAAGAGACACTGTTCTCACATGGAAGAGACAAGAGTTCCTAAATTAAAACTGTTTCATCAAATTTCAAGTAAAATCTAATTCTGCTTTGAGGCAGCCTTTAGCTAGAGCACTTACTTCCTGGAGGAAAGGCAGCAAGCTTTTCCCATGTGTGACTCCACAACTCGCCCTTTTTTCCTCTTCTCATGACAATTCATTCTCCTTTAATTCCCTTACTCTGACTAGTCAAATCTCCCTTACAATTACTTTAGTTACAATTACTTATAATTACAATACTGTCATGTGTCATGCATATGATAAGCAATATATTATAATAATTAAAATATGATAAGGTTAAGTCACTGGTTTTGTTGAAAATGTAGTTTGTAAAAACCATCACATCTTAATTTCAGATAAAACCTTAGAGATGATCTAGTCTTCATTTACAGGTGAAGCTCTGAGGCGCAGAGGGCCTGAGTACCTTCTGAAGTCACACGGCCATGCTGCGGCCCCACAGCATACGTGAGTTGCTTGCTTTTTCTACACATCTGCTGCTTTTCCTCGTGCCATCTACTCCCTATGAGCCCAGGGGACTCCTCTGAGATTTGACTGGTGACCCTAGTGAAATATTCACATTTCACTGACACTTGAATTTTGAGCCAGCACTTTTGCACCCTTGTTGTCATTTAATGTGCTGACACAGCTATTCTCATCTTTCCCTTTGTAACTAAAAATTAGCCTTTGACAGAGAAGTTAAATTCCCAAGGTGGCATTTTCTTCCTAGCTGGGCTTTTTGTTGATCAGCATGCCTGATTTCCCCTGCCCACAAGTGCCACCTGTCACCTGTGAACAGTGGAGAGCTAATGTGCACTCTGTCAACCCTAATGACCTTCTTGGGGCCAGCAAGCAGATTCTGACTCATGGAGGTACTGCCATGGCACACCCATACAGTCAGACCATGAAATTCTTGAACAGAACAAGGCCTGGGATTGTTCATAAAGGAGCAGATAAAGGCAGCCATGGCCAAAATGCAACAATTTCACACAGATACTAACATGGCTCCAATGAAGACATGGGGACACACTGACTTCAAATTGGCAGTTCTGAGCCATTGTTGTCCCTTAAGGTGCTGAGACAACTATTCTGATTTTCTCCCATAACTAAAAATTAGCCTTTGAACAAAAAAATTTAATTCTCAAGGTAGCACAAAATAACTCATACCTCAATGCTTTAGAAAAGGGGATCTAGAGTCGTTTCTTTGTTTTTATAATTTCCAAGGATATGTATCTATTTAACAAATGAGTGTAAAAATTACAAGAAATTAAACAACTCTGATAGTAAGGACCTATCCAGTTAATATCCTTTGAGGCTTCTGTTTCTTTGTTCATAACAGGGTATGAATATAAGCATGTAGCTTTTTACACATTCAAGTGTATACCATAACTTAAATTATTAAGAGAAAATTGCCAGGGTCTGCCCCTTCTTTATGAAGAAACCTATACTTAAGGTTTTTCTTATTTGTAAATACATATCTATGCATATAGAATGATTTTTAAGAGCTGTCATTCCTGAGTCACACCATTTTGTGCTTGAATTCAGATTTGTTCACAAACCTTATTATCTTAAGCCTTTGTTTTCTCACTTGTATAACAATAATACATGTCACAGAGAGCTGTTGTGAGGATTAACTTATACAATGTTACAAAGCACTTATCAAAGTTCCTGGTACACAATAAGCTTTCAATAAATGTGAGCAATTATTATTATTGTTGGCATTATTGTATTACTATCATTGGGATAAACTTTTCCCCAACAGTATTTATATCATTAATTTCATTAGTCAATCCTCATTTCTTCAACAGCCCAAAGATAAACAACTTTCTAATTCAGTTTCAATGAATTGTCTTATCATAGTTCTTTTTATCCAAAATTAATTAATTAATATGTTCACAGATAACAAAATATTTTCATACTTGGGATTCTTCAAGTTACTAAAGCCAGAAGAAGCAATAGTAAATCATTATGAGCAGTATATAACAAATTTTTTGCAATAAAGTTCATGAAAAGGTTGAAATGGTCATAAAATTTATCTAATATATGGGTATAAATATCCACATTTTCATGGGGAAAGTAAATGTGAGTACCTCTAATCCCAAAGGTTTTCACTAGTCTAAAATATTTTCTTACATTTATCTTTTTTTTAAAAAAAGCCCTCATTCTTCATATATTATCAGTTTAATGCTGCTGATGATGATTCATAAAACCAGATTTCTCTTACTGCTTTAGAGGTTTTGGATAATTTCTCCAGCAATCTTCTGAAGTGAAGAAACAAAAAGAAAATCTAGTTACAGAAACTATGACAGGGAATGAGCCATCTCTTGATTATAATCATTGAGCAAGTCTTTTCTGTATCCAAAATGACCCAGGGGCTTACAAACATGTGTTTTTCATAACTATAACAAAAATAAGTGGCTGTACTCAGATGGTTTCCATCCTTCCCATTAAAAGGCTACATTTTTCAGAGAGGCTTCGCAAAAATTTACTCAGAAGATTCTCCTGAGCAAAGATACATGGCCACAAGGCTAAGGCCCTTCTTACAAATATCATCAGAGTGAACACCTGACAGGTGTTAGAAAAATCCCACTGTGGGCACAATGGGCATCAGTTCAGCACACATTAAGTACCTACTAAGTGCTAGATGCTGTTTTGGTACTAAATGTGCTGAAATAAATAAGACACTAGCTGTCCCTATCTTCCTGGTGCTTAAGAGTCCAGTGCCAGAAAAAATTGCAAATAAATGCCATGACAGTCAGTAAGGTGCACACTGTGATTGATAGAGGCCAACATAAACCACCAACACCCCCTTACCACCAGCTCATTAATGTATGAATTTCCCTTTAAAGAGATAAAGTTTTGCATTGTATTATTCAAACTAAGATTTAAAGCAGAAATATCCCAAGAGAAATAACACAGTGAACCAAATCCAGGCTAAGGCAGCGGTTTTAAATTTGTGCTTCATTTATTACACATGTCTTGGGGGCTCTTCCTTTCAATCAGAGCAACTCAGACCTTACCTGTTTTACATATTTGAGCTCTTCTTAAGTTTTATCTTGCAGGAAATAATTCCTTTGCAAAAATAACAAACACACACCCAGCAAGTAAAAAACAAATAAACAAAGGTTTGAGTATCAGTGCATCTGTAGAAAGAAGCTGCTTTTAAATAGGAGGTTAAAAGAGTTAGAGTGCTAAGAAGTGGGGAGAAGATGCAGAGAGGAGAAGATGGAGAGGGGAGGTGGAACTCAGGTCATTAATTCTAGGGTAAAGAGTAGTGGAAGCTGGAAAGTGAATACAAACTCTTTGAACAAAAACTGCAGATAAAATAGTTTATATTCAATTTCATAACATGTAAGTGAAGAAAACATAAATTACTACTAATTTTTTCTCAAAAAAAGAGTTAAAGAACCAAGTAAAACCCAAATTTCAACTGGCATCTGGTTATTATCTCCTAAAACTCACATTCCACAATTTTTTCCCAGAACACATTCTGCACGAAGACCCACTTCTTCAGTTCCAAATTAAAGACATTCTGTTGAATTGTCTCCTTTTGACACACTTCCCCTCTCTCTTAATTCCCTGGTCCTTTTTAGCAATGTATCTTACCTTCTTTGCAACAACAATTGATTAATTGGCTTCCTACATACTTCAGAGAGATTTTACAGCATCATCTAACTCCAAAATCCTTCTATGTTAATATTTTTCAGACTAAGGTTAAGTTGCTAAGGAGATGTAAGGAAATTCCAAGCTCATAGCATCAAGACTTCAAATATAATTTAAGTAATTATGGATATGACCTGAAGGCAAAATGAAACCAGAGAACATTCCTACTCCACTTCCTGGATCGTCCTCCCTTTCTGCACTTTCCTTAAAAATATACTGTTATCCAAATAGAAATAGAGTTGAAGTGATTGTCATCGAGCTCTATTGGTAGCCGTGGGCAGATGCCAGCTGGCTTGTACCATATATTGTTGGGGGTCACAAGAGCCAAGGGGAACAGTAATAAACCTCAGCTCTACGTGCAGAACTATGCTTCTCGATCATGTGACCTAAGCCTAAATTTAGGATTGTTCAAATTGTTGCCAAGTCTAGATTAACTCTAAAAGAATCAGAATATGTAGTTAATAATAATGTATGGGGTTATTGTATACTTGAAATTTTCTAAAGAGTAGATCTTAGTCTCAGTACACCAAAAAAAAAAAAAAGGTAACTATGTGAGGTAATGGGTATAATTTCACATTGTATATGTATATCAAAATATCATGTACATTGTATACTTTAAATATAAACAATAAATTGGGAAAAAAGAAATATATTGAGAACTACATAATAATTTATATGTAATTTAAAATTTTCTAGTAAACATACTAAAAAGAAGTGAAAAATGAAATTAATTTTAATAATATATAATAATTATAGAACATTTTATTTAAATAAAATATATTGAAATAAAATTACTTTAACATTAATCAATATTAAAAATCAATGAGGTATTTACTATATTCCTTTTTTGTTCTGTCTTCAAATTCTGTGTGTATTTTTTTGCACTTACACACACTTCAATTCAGATGCTAAATCTTATCTGAAATACTTGATCTGTATTTAAATTCCATAAAATGTTCACTTGAAAAAGTAGATTCATATGTCCAACTTGTTCCAAAGATACTTAAAAGTTTTCCAATAACTGAATTATCAGTTTTTAAACAAAAATTAAAATTTATTAAAATTAAATATTCAGTTTCTTAGTTTCACTAGCCACGTTTCAAGCACTGAATGGCCACATGTGATTAGTGGTTACCATATTGGACAGCACACTAAGGTAAAAAGATCTCTCAAAAGTTGATTATATTTAAATAAAAGAAATGTGATAAATCCTTACAAGGTGTTCAAATAAGTATAGTACTTTGAGGATTATTAACTGATAGAAAAGATTCGTTAAAACAGTTGGAGTGTTATGCATTGTACATCAAGTTGTCAGGTAAGCATACATACTCACATTTTGCTTCCTCAGGCATAGCCTCTGCAGTACCCATTATGCGCAGTTAGGATAATCTTCTTTTTCGAAGGGTGAGCTCAAGTCCTTAAACACAGTTACATTAAGCAATTCAGTGATGACGAATATTTATTTTCAGCTATTTCTTTCACTCATAAATAACAGGATGAATGATTAACACTTTTTACATGTCACTCCTCTGATTGTAAAATCTTCAATGCCTTCCCCTCCAAAAGACAATAACAATAGCTGGCAGTGGGTAGGGCTCTGTAGTTTATCAAGTACCTATATACACATTGTCTTACTGGTTTCAAACAACCTGATAGGAACTACTGCTCCACATTTGACAGATGTGGAAACTGGAGCTCAGAGAGGTGAAATAACTTGCCAAGGTAAGCAGCTCTTTAGTGGCATGTGTAGAACTCAACTCCAGATTTTGGGCCCAAGACCCTATGCAGGACCATCTGATTTTTTACTACTTTCTACTAGTTATGTCTTACTTTCTTACTACTTTCAACTAACATCCAAGCCCTGGCAGACAGCTTACACAATTCTGCCTTTGACCGAAGTTTATGCTAGTCTTCTACTCTGAATGCCCTGATTTCTTACCTGTACTCATTTATATCCTACCCTCCCCTAAATCCTAGGTTCAAATTCTACCTCTTTCATGGCCACCCAGCCTCTAGTGGTCTGTTCTTCCCTTAAATACAGTAGTTATGTTTTCCATGCCTCTCCCTTGAAACATATGCTGCCTGTGTAAGGAGCTAAAAAGAAATAGTGATAGATATTCTCTCTCTCTCTCTCTCTCTCTCTCTCTCTCTCTCTCTCCCCCATACATATATATATATATATATATATATATATATATATATATATATTCCGTTAGTATTATATTCCCAATTAGACTCCAAATGCCTTGAAAGCAAAAGTATGCTTTATACCAGTAGTCTTCAACCCTGGATGAATATCAGTATCACCTGAGAAATTTTAAAACATATATCAAAGTCTAGAGTGGGGCCTAGACATCCACATATTTTAGTTTCCCAAAAGACTTAAATGTTCAGTTGCAGGAGTGAAACCCTGCCTTGTGTCTTGGCCTTCAGAGTTTGGTTCCCAGCTCTGCACACCACATTGTGGAGGTACTCGGTGAAAGGCTGATTAATGGGTTCAGTGAGCTGAGCTCTTCCTCCTACATTTGACATTATCATCACTTCCAAAGCATTATCCAGAATACATCAAATGTTGCCTCTATAGCCAGGGAGTCAGCTACACCAATGCACACTACTACTGTGTGCGCTCCCACAGCTTTATAATTAGAAACAGGAAGAGTAAATGCTTTCTGGAGCTCCACAGAGCCTCTTGTTCTAAAACTGTGTGTATAATTGTTCAGTTGGCTGACTCAATCAACAAACTATGAGTGAAGTATTCAAGACCTGTTAAATAATTCGGGAATGATCTGAGTAAATCTGTAAGCCAGCTTTGCCCTATGAAAGTCATGACCCCATGGCCTCATGCTCTTAGATAAAAGACTACAACACTTTTCTTTAACTTCTACCCAGAGGGGGAACAAACAATTGCAGTTACAGTTTTAAAATAACAAATCTGGAATATCCAAAAGTTATTAATTCTCAAATTGTCAGTATTATACCATGGGCAAGAGCATAGAACATGTGCCTTATCTTCCTAGTTTTGCAAATGAACCAGGATAAATTAAAATACTGTACCTCCCTCAGCAATTAAAAATCAGAACTCATCTCTGGTCTGGTCTAATTACTGTCTTCTTTATATTTAAATATACGAAGAAAATAAAAGTGTTTTGTGTTCAGTCATTTTCTCATTTTAATCTCCATAGAAATGAACTCTTCTCTGGGGCTGTTGGCTCCTCCACCTTAATTCAGTATGCCAGGAGTGTCAGCCTGCATTAAATTGGCTGGCAAGCAAGACATCCCACTGTCCTTTTAATGCAGAAAACTAGCCAAGCATCCTAAGAGGTGCTGGCATGGCAATGCCCCCGCAAACCTGAGGTGATGAGGGATGACTCTGAGACAGGAGCTGGGGGTGGAGGAAGGCCATGAAGGATGGAATTACTTAGAGATGGGCACAGTGACACTAAATATCAGCAAATAGGGTCCCTCTCTACTTTAAGTCCCCAGAAGACAGTTATGAGACACTGAGTCCCTCCTGATGCATTCATCAATTAATAAATGCAGAGCCTTATTTGTACGAGGGGCTTGCCTTCTATTTTGGAAGGAAAGTCAAAAACGTAAGTCAAATTTTAAATAAAGATGCAAGCAACTGTATGCCAAATGTCAAAACAGAGTATGAGCTTTGTGAAATAAGTGGTATGCACCTATAAGCAACATGAGTTCAGATGAAGATGACATAACTAAAGGCTGAGAAAGTGATATAGAAAAGGGTTCGAGAAGAACTGAGCTATACCTGAAAGGGAGAACACAGTGTGAATCATGAGTTTCAGCACAAGGATCAACCAATCAGAACTGGATGCTGGCCAGAACACCACCATGGTACTACATATCAGTCCTGAGTGGGCCAGATTGGCTAAGTTAAGAACAGAGAAGGCAGGCAGATGAGAGAAACAGCACAAGCAAAGGCATGCAGGTGTGGGAGACATGCAGTACTGTGTCTGTTTGATTTGAGCAAAAAGTTAGATTTTATACTGCTGAAATGGTGAACGAACCAATGAAAGTTTCTGAACAGGGCACTGGATGTAAACAGTGGTCTGGAATGCAACTTCCATAAAGGCACAAGGATTTTGTTTTCCTCCCTGCTATAATCCCAGTGCCTTAAACAGGTTCTGCCATATAGAAGGAGCTCAAAGAACATTTGTAGAATGAGTAATTGTGGCAACAGCATGCTGGATAGGGATGCCCTACCTTCTCTTGTCTCCTTTGGCACATTTGTGGAAAGTCCTTTCACCCGTTCTCTTCTAGTAGATGCAACTTAAGGCTCTCCTAAATTGGATTACAGGAATGCTAAGGATTTCTAATTTCATTTCTACATGGATAAAAAGTCCACGTAGTAGAAACTATTTCCCTACCTTATTTCCTTAGCTTGACCTTGCTAAAGTAGATGAATGATAAGACTTTATCACATACCAGACAGGGAATAAGTAGAAAAAAGGAAAGGAGAAAAAAAGACTTTATCACAGTACCCTTTATAATTAAGTATCCTGGTGGCAAAGAACTGCCCTATGGTATTCAGCAGGCTGCAGGGAAACAGGCCATGCACCAGGGATCGGGACAGGCAGTTTCAGCAGTTGACATAAGAGTAAATGAGAGAAAATCTTCATTTTCTACCCCAAACTTTCTCCCTATTGTCCCTGCACCCCAACCTTCCTAACCTTTAATCACACTTTCACCCTTCTCCATTTCTCACAGAAATTATACCTATATCTACCTATCTGCGTAATGCATAAATCTTTCATTTCTCCTTTATTTTTGTCTACCACATTCAATACATCAAATCTTCTAGATTTTAACTTAAAAATACATCTGTTTCTCTCCACCCTCCCTCTTCTCTCACCTTCATTCTAGGACTGCTCTGCTAAAACAGCCACCTAAATGCTCTCTCAATTTCTACTCCTTCCCTATTCCAATTCATTCTCCACACAGCATGAATCGTCTTCTTAAATGTGTATCAGATTGTGTCACGTCCCTTCCATGGCTTCTGAATGCACAGAGAATAAAATCTAGCCTCTTGCCCTGGGCTCTTCTCTCTCATGCAACTGAGCGAATACAGATAAAAAGCATAGGACTGGCATTCCACCACTCCACCCAGAACTGAGTCAAGGGGCTTGGTTTGACTTCTGTTCTACTTAGTTTTCTCATTTACAAAATAAAATTATTTGGCAAGAAGACCTCTAAGGCCCCATCAGCTTCTAAAACTTTATTATTTCACTACTTTTGTATGCTATGCTAAAAAAAGAGTTGCCCTCAAAATCCAAGAAATTAATTTTGTGGTCAAGAATTCGTGTCTCTTTCCTGTCCCTGCCTCTCTCCTTTTCCTCTCTACCTTCTTCTGTTGTCTGTAATGCTGGAGCAAAATGTCAAGAAAAGCAGTCTAGACCAGGCCTCTTCTGGTCATGTCCCTACTTGCAACCCTCATCACATGGCTCTCAAGCCCAGGCCACTGGGACCTCGCTCCCAGGTTTTGTCCTAGTCGTCATTTCCATTCTCTGATAAGCAAAAGCCTCCCTTCACTTTTTCTCTTCCAAGTCAACAAAGACCTTTAAGTCATTTTCTGGATCTGCTACCTGACTGACTTCTCTCTGCCAAGTCTCCTGGTCCCTCTAACTTCACTAGACCATCAGATCTGCCAGCACCAAACAAGAGGAATAAGAAAAGACAAAGGAGAGCAGGTACAAAAAACAGACAGGAAAAGTCCCAACAAGAGCCAACATAACAGGGCCAATATTAGGCATCTAAAATGTGTAAACGTATACAGTTGTCCCTCAGTATCTGTGGGGGATTGGTTAAAAGAATCCCTGTGAATACCAAAATCCACAGATGCTCAAATTCCTGTTATAAAATGCTGTAGTATTTGCATATAACCTAAACTCCCATATACTTTAAATCATCTCTAGATTACTTTTAATACCTAATGCAATGTAAAGACTATGTAAATAGTTGTTATACTGTATTGTTTAGGGAATAATGACAAGAAAAAAGTCAGTACACATTCAGTACAGACACAATGATCCATTTTTTAAAAATATTTTTGATCTTCTTGATTGAATCCATAGATGAGGAACCCATGGATACAGAGGGCTGACCGCACTAGATGATAGTAGAGTAAGAGAATTATAACTGCATATTTAAAATTATGAACCAAATTAGTCAGAGAGCCATAAAATGAGTTGGAAAGAAGATACTTTATGAATTTATGATTAATATCAGGTAAGCTGGGATCCCAGGGGCGACGTGCAATGTGGAATAACATTCCTTTCCTGATGTAGAAATCTTCCCCTAATTCTCTAATTAACTCGAGTTAATATATTACCCAGAGCCAAGAAGTAGGAAGGAAAAGAATACAAATGAATCAGTAGGATATCCCTCCAGCTAACACAAAGCACAGAGTCTACGAGCACTATGGTGAAAGCAAACTTGGATTTCAGTCCTGATTGTGCCATTGCCAAAGTGATTTGGGCCAAATCACTTAACCTCTCTGAATCCTACCTCCTCGTCTAGAAGTAAAAGATTTAAAATAGACACACAATATTAAAAATGGCAGCTTTAGCCTCTTTTTAAAAGAATCCTTTCTCAGAAGTCAATGAGGATAACAGATGAAAGCCTGGATGTTTTGACTGAAGAGGGTCTCAGAGCCTCTCCCTGAACTGGCCCATCACTCCCCCACTACCTTCAATCCCAACACTCCAGGCTCAGAGAAGCACAATGATCTCACAGGTGCCTCTGGATGTAAGATTTGACTATTTCATAAAATAGATGTTATGTTCTATTCCCATGTGAGCATGCATGGACACTGACATTAATTAACAGATCTCAAATATTCTCAGTTTTACATAAAATATTCAAATCTTTCAATCACAAAAGAAAGTGGTTAATTTTATTTCAGTTTTCAACTCATTAAAAAGGAGACGCTGGCCGGGCGCGGTGGCTCACGCCTGTAATCCTAGCACTCTGGGAGGCCGAGGCGGGTGGATAGCTGAAGGTCAGGAGTTCAAGACCAGCCTGAGCAAGAGCGAGACCCCGTCTCTACTATAAATAGAAAGAAATTAATTGGACA